>OY755252.1:65886549-65991549 GCA_963576725.1 Azorinus chamasolen
TTTTATTTGTGCTGCGAAAAAATGAAGTGTTCGGTAATAGAGTTCCACATGGGTACATGTGCACCTTTTGCCGAACACCTCGACTACTCTGTAATACAACAATCTATGATGATATTGAGTAATTACCCTTGTTATTTAAATGTTTTTATGTGTAAATAAGTCTAAATTTCAGCACAATACATAAATACAAAGTCTGTTTATCTTTATGAACTCGGCACTCCAGAGTTACGGAATCGGTAAGACACGTAGATAATAAAAGACTGGTTTACTGTAGTGAAAGGACATTCAAATATACACACACTTGGCACTTACCAATGGCTTTGTTGGCAATGAAAAGGATATGACCTATGATAAGCATCTGTATGACGTCAATTCGGTGCAGAACAAAGGCTTTGCGTGAAAATAGCGCATTTTAGTTTTTGTTCGGTATAACATGCACGTTCGGCATTAGGTGCCCCGCTCTATGTTATTATTTTATTATTTATAATTATTATATCTTTTATTCACATTCACATATTCACGGACAGTTAATTGCCAGATATGGACTTGTCCACATAAACAATACGTGTCTTAGGCAATATTAGTTATGTTTTGCCTAACTGGAAAGATTATTATCTATTACCTATTGGAATGTTCTATTTTCATTAGATCTATTATTACCATTAGTATCGTATCCCCTCAGGACTAAGTGTCATTATATTAATATTATCATCAGATCTATTATTAATTATTATTGTTAAAATTCTCCCTCCTTATTATCATTATATTATTAGATATATTTTTACTTTATTATTATTATTCGATCCATTATTATTATTATTATTATATTATCATAATTAGGGGATAACCGTTGCATATTTGAAGATTTGCAGCAGTATATCGGTGGTTTATATGTCGCAAATTTAGTTTTACATGCGACGCGTTAGCGGATCATGGTAAACGATTATTTGCGACAAATAAACCACCGATATACTGCTGCAAATCTTCAAATACGCAACGGTTATCCCTATTCTAATGAAACCATAGATCCAGAAGGTAAACAACAAACAATACTTTAAGTCATTTGATATTTTCTCTCTGTCGTAATAACATGACGTCATGAAACACCGCATATCTCCGCATTGCGCATATAGAAAATAGTTCTCCCGGTACCTAGCAATTGTGCTTATATTTAATATACCAAAAAACTGGTGTTTTCACTTGATACTTTGATTTTCACAAATGAAAACCGTTAAGTCATGGTCCTTTGAATTTCTGACGGTAGGTCCCTTTCAAAACTAAGAAAGATGAATCAAATTTGACCTCGACATTGCTCGAAATTCCTCAATACTTTTGCACATGGACAACGGAATTATTTATTTTGAAATTGTTTGCAATTTGGAACTGGTTGCATATTCAAGATACTTTGGCTGACTGGTGTATTTGATGAGAATGATGATAGGTCAAGTGGATGTGCAAATGGATATTATCAGGAGCGACAATCTACAGGCATGTTTGGAATTTGCAAAGAGCCCTCGAGTGGTCTAGAGTGGGTGGGGCGAATTCTCATTATGGAACTGTCCTTAAAGAATAGATCTACTGCCGCTTCTGATTGTAGGACGAGTCGACATTATAGCTTCGGACACTGGCTTCATTCTGATGACCGAACTTTTTCATTATTTCCCTGGTTTTGATACCAGCATAGGCCAACTGCTAGTGCATGATTGTGGTCTCTCGGACGCAGTGATTTGTGTTTTAAAACGTTTGACGAAACAAGCCTCAGCAGAAATTGTTTTCATCATTTCGTTCAGCACACGCTCACCAACAGGCCTGGATGTGTATATTATTCTTCATAATCGACTGGACGTTTGGGTTACTGAATGAAATGGTTCGATCACGGGTGCAGTTTTAAACCTCAAAACAGAATAGAGGAAGAGAAACGTTTGTTCAAGAACAGTGAATTAGATCAACATGTGAAATAAATGGACTCAGGATCAACTTGTGGGACTTTGCGATAGATATTTGAGTAGAATCGCCAGACTCACATTGACTACAACCATAAAGTGTATTGAAAAATAACACAAGCAAATTGAAAACATTTGACATTTCATTCAGCCAGTGTCTTCGTTCCTTCAGACCCATTCTTTCAATTTTACTATGAATGCGCGTATGAATATTTCGTAGTAAATTTTCTAGTGATTCGGTTTCCGACAGTATATATATTTTTCCGACAGTATATCGGTGGTTTATATGCTTCAAATTGTGTCACGTGGACCAATCAGAATGCGTGTTACAAAAATGTTGCATTATTATTTTTATTTTTATTATTATTATTATTATTATTATTATTATTATTATTGTTATTATATTATTATTATTATTATTGTTATATTATTATTATTATTATTATTATTATTATTATTATTATTATTATTATTATTATCATTATTAGTCAGTCACAATACGTGCCTTGTGAGCGGGTGCATTATCATGCAAAAGTCGGACATACTTAAGTCCTGTTTTGGGGCGGCTACTTTTGTAGTAGTTCTTCAATTTTCTCAGAACAACGTTTTTATAGAACTTGCCTGTTACCGTTCTGCCTTTTGGCACCGGGATTTGAATAACTGGACCCTTATTAGTGAAAAAAAATAGCATACAAAACCTTCTTTACCGTTCGTATTCGTTTGGCAATACTTGGGCGTCTGGCATTTTTAGTGGCCCATATTCGGTTGGAAACCTTCCGCTTTGGACCCAGGTCTCATCACCAGTGACTATATTATCAAAAGCCTTTTTACTATATTTTGGGTACATTTTGAGAAGTTTTTTGGCCATTGTTACACGCGTCTTCTTTTGCTCATCCGTTAACAAATGGGGTATCCATCTTGCATTTATCTTTCTAACTTTTAGGTGTTTCTTCAAAATTGCACGAACTCTTGCTAACGACAAGTTTGTCATTCGAGCCAATTGTCTTACGGTGAATCGAGCATCAGTTTTGAGGATATTTCGGATTTTTAGCTCACCTGAGCAAAGCTCAGGGTGAGCTTTTGGGAGACTTGAATGTCCGGCGTCCGTCGTCCGTCGTCAACAATTTGCTTGTGAACACTCTAGTGGTCACAATTGTAGTCCAATCTTCATGAAACTTGGTCAGAATGAATGTCTTGATAAAATCTCGGACGACTTCGAAAGTGGGTCAAGTTGGGTTAAAAACTAGGTCACTAGGTCAAATAGTAGGAAAACCTTGTGAACCCTCTAGAGGTCACATTTTTAGCCCAATTTTCATGAAACTTGGTCAGAATGATGGTCTTGATAAAATCTCGGAGGAGTTTGAAAAGTGGGTTATGTGTGGTAAAAAACTAGGTCACTAGGTCAAACAGTAGAAAAACCTTGTGAACACTCTAGTGGTCACAATTTTAGTCCAATCTTCATGAAACTTGGTCAGAATACATGTCTTGATAAAATCTCGGAGGAGTTCGAAAGTGAGTCAAGTGGGATTAACAACTAGGTCACTAGGTCAAACAGTAGAAAAACCTTGTGAACACTCTGGTGGTCACAATTTTAGTCCAATCTTCATGAAACTTGGTCAGAATAAATGTCTTGAAAATATCTCGGATGAGTTTGAAAGTGGGTCAAGTGGGATTAAAAACTAGGTCACTAGGTCAAACAGTAGAAAAACCTTGTGAGCACTCTAGTGGTCACATTTTTTGTCCAATCTTCATGAAACTTAGTCATAATGATTGGCTTGATAAAATCTCAAACAGGTTTGAAAGTGGGTTATGTGGGGTTAAAAACTAGGTCACTAGGTCAAATAGTAGTAAAACCTTGTGAACACTCTAGAGGTCACATTTATAGCCAAATCTTCATGAAAATTGGCCAGAATGATTGTCCTAATAAAATATTGGACATGTTTGAAAGTGGGTTATGTGAGGTCAAAAAGTAGGTCACTGGGTCATATCTTAGAAAAATCTAGTTTACACTCCAGTGGCCACATTTTTAGCCCAGTCTTCCTCAAACTTGTTCAGAGTGTTTGTCTTGGTGATACCAAGGTTGAGTGTGATCATGGGTTGGGTGGGAATAAAAAGTAGGTCACAAGGTCAAATCTTAGAAAAATTACTCTAGAGGGCACATTTTAAGCCCAATCTTGATAAAATCAATATACTAAATCTTTGAAAATCTTGTTCTGCAGAACTACTGCTCATGATCCACTATCAACATTGTTCAAATATTGTCCCTAAGGTCAATATTGGCCCTACCCATGGGCTACCCAGCAAAAATCTTAAATCTATGGTAATCAGGTGAGCGATTAAGGGCCACTTGTTCTATGTTACCTTTGGTCGTAGTTGTTGCAGGACGACCTGGGCGAGCAGCATCTTTCAGTTGCTGCTGCCCAGCACTAAATTATTTAGCTACCCACCTACAAACAGTCCTGTGGGACATTTGGCCCTCCTCATAAATATCACACACCTCGGGGTGAATATCTACAGCCTTTATGCCGAGTAATGGCCTACCTTTTATATAGGCCCTAATTTCAAGAACATTTTCAGCTCGTTTTCCTGTCATTTTGTGTATAGTCTAACGAATAGGCTATGAAACGATGTACACTGTACCGAGGCAAGTGAACGTGTGGACGAGATATTTACCTGTGTCACGAGCCAGTGATCACTCAATCGACACGAGGTGGTTTTGTGCATGAATTGCACGATTTCCGCGAAATAAAGCACAGATGACATTATTTATGGAACACCCCTCGTATTTGGTACAAGACCAATTTTCAATACGGTCCACAAATGAATCATTTCATAATTAAATCTGGATCCAACCATTGTCAATTTGTTTTTGCTAGCATGAATATATTTAAAACAAACAAACACACAAACAAACAAACAAACAAACAAATGAAGTCCTTCATGAATTCAAAGTATATGATTAATCTTGGATGCACGAACAGATCCTTTATATAATACAGCTTCTTTCATTCAGAACTACACTCGGCATGTTCTTCGACCACACGTTGATTCAGTGTCTGCCCATAAAAGATATTTTTTGAAAATTCCTTTTGTTAATAAAGGTATAGATTTTATCGATCTACAATCAATATTTCGCGATAAAAACGTAATTAATACCATCCCAGCCTATTTCAAAAACTTAGAATCTCCAATTATCTGCTATAAGTACAAAATACCTATTAGGAATACTATTTTTAATTACAATAAAATTGTATCGGACCTTAATATTGTAAATAATACTCCTGTTAGTTGAAATTGTAATTCTTCTAAGTTCTGTTACGCCGAGGCTGGTCATGTTATTACAGGCAATTTTGGCATTATCGAAAACAAACGTCTCCGTACTTTACTAACTAAGGGACCTAAATACAGACTACCTTCTTTGATAGATTTCGAAATCTGCCGTAGCAAAATTATAGAATCTTTGTTAGACTTCAGTATAAAATGGTGTCGCCGAGAACATGCAGACAATAGTGCCCTTACAAAATGGATAAAACAAATTTCAAATATAATGGACACACGTATCGCGTTTTACAAATCTAACATTCACCTTCTTCCGCCTAAACCTAAGACTTCAGTTCGCTTCTTAAAAAATAGTATACAAGAATTTCACTCTAAATACGTGTTTGTCCCAGCTGATAAAGCGTCAAACAATGTAATTATCGTTTGACGACTTTATTATGTGGATGTTTTAGAACAAGAACTAAGACAAAGTCATATATTGTGGTCTCTAAGTCTGAAAACGACATAATATCTGAACATGTTAATAAATGTAAACAGTTCAATGCTGATATATTAATCACACATCATAAACTTCCGACGATGTACTGGATACCTAAACTCCATAAAACGCCATATAAATCACGCTTCATAGCAAATTCTGTCTCGTGCACAATAACTGCACTATCCAAACTAATTACATCGTGTCTAACAGCGGTCAAAGAACATGTCAAGCGTTACTGCGATAAAGCTTATGAGAATTCAGGAATTAACCTTTTTTGGTCTATAAAAAACTCCAATGAGGTTTTAACTAAATTAAAAATCAAGTAACACCAAGCTAACACTATATGCACTTATGATTTTTCTACACTTTATACCACATTACCACACGATCTAATTAAGATCAAACTTACTAATCTTATAAATAAAACATTTGCCAGAGAAAAAGTATCATTTATTGCCTGTAATTCTAGACATGCATTCTTTACCAATGACGTTACAAATAAATATACCTCATGGACATGTTTAGATCTTTTTGACGCTATTACGTTTCTGTTAGACAATATATTTGTTCGTTTTGGTAATTCTGTTTATCGCCAGGTCATTGGTATTCCCATGGGAACCAATTGTGCTCCTTTAATTGCAGACTTGTTTTTGTTTTGTTATGAACGGGATTTTATGCTTAACCTTAACAGCGATTCACAGGCGGATGTCATCAATGCCTTTAACAATACAGCACGTTATTTAGACGACATTTTTAATATTGATAACCCATACTTTGATTCTATGATAACCTCAATTTACCCTAGGGAGCTCAAGCTTAATAAAGCAAATAGTTCTGACATATCTGCAGCCTTTTTAGATTTAAATTTATCTATAAACAATGGAACAATTTCTTCTGGAATTTATGACAAAAGGGATGACTTTAATTTTAAAATAGTTAACTATCCTCATTTGGATGGGGATGTTCCCCGAGCTACATGTTACGGTGTATACATTTCTCAGCTTATTCGTTTTGCTAGAGCTTGTTCCTCTGTTGATGATTTTAACAATCGTAACCTTATTATCACTGAAAAACTACTAAAACAGGGCTACAGATATGAAAAACTTCGTAAAACATTTTCAAAATTTTACCACCGTAATATTCTACTCATCAGCAAATACAATTGTAATTTACGTACTTTTCTAAAGTTAGGTATTTCACATCCGGAGTTTTACGGTGATGTCATTTACAAACTTCGAAAAATTATTGGACACACATATTTTGATACTTTGTTTGTCAAACGTATAAAACAATTCATTAAAAAGGGATATGACCCCTCTATATTGCAGCACACTACATGCTTGGTGGTCGACCCCTTTACAGTTGGTCATTATGCTTTCCTCTTTGCTTGTGCGACGACGGAAAAGGCTTAATACTCTATGAAGATTCCCTCTGAATGGAAAAGTAGTAAAGTCAAGCAGGCAAAGCCACATGCAAGACGCAACCACCACCAAAACACCGATAGACAGCATGACACACACACACACAACCACACACCCAAACGCACACGCACACACACGAAATGAACACAGAAAACACCAAAAGACACACAAGAACCAGGGACAAACGTTCCACAACATGAACAAACCACAAGCACAAAGACGCAATGCAAACAAAAGGAAGGGTGACAAAGAGAGTACCGCCTTGGCACGGTCAGCAGCAAAAACACCACTGGGGGTTTAAACCGGTTTACGGACGTCCTAACCTCACACTTCTCTCAAACCCACACGAAATGAACACAGAAAACACCAAAAGACACACAAGAACCAGGGACAAACGTTCCACAACATGAACAAACCACAAGCACAAAGACGCAATGCAAACAAAAGGAAGGGTGACAAAGAGAGTACCGCCTTGGCACGGTCAGCAGCAAAAACACCACTGGGGGTTTAAACCGGTTTACGGACGTCCTAACCTCACACTTCTCTCAAACCCGTTTACGGAGGGAGGAAATTAGATATTTGTATTTTGCCAGTTCTGTCGTACCCCAAATGACTACTCCACAGCTGCTCTGACCTGAATAGTCATCGAGTACATGTCTACGATGTCAAGTTTATTCTTTTTCAAACAAAACAGTTGTGCATGCTTAATATCCACTAGTGATTTATCTTCTTGCGATTTATCTTTTATTAAATGTCGGTGTAGAAGTGTTTCAAATAGTTTTCCCGTACTTTTAAATTATGACGTCATTTACATGATGACGTCGCTTGTTTACCTCTAACGTTTATTTTCAAATCATTTTCATTTTGGCAGACATCGTTATGCATGTTGTGGTGTTGTCTGGAGGGGGAATTTTATTTACATTTTGACTTTGGTGAAAGTGGGATAAGGACGAGGTTGGGTACCCGTAAACCAGGTTTAAGTCCACCAGTAGCCCTTTTTTATTGTTTTTGGCTGCTGGCCGTTCCAAGGCGGCACTCCTGCTTTCAGCCTACGGTCAATTTTGTTGTTTAATATGCTTAATGTTTAATGTGTTTCGTCTTGATATGCGTCCTGTTATGTTTTGTCTTGTGGCTTTACCGTTTCTTGTTAGATGGTGTTTGGTGCGGTGTCATTTCGTGTGTGGCTCTCCCTATTTGACTATTTTTCCATATTTATAAATCTCCTCCTGTTTCTGTATGTACATATGTTCAACGATTGATGATAGGTGTTTTGACAAGCAGCCAGGTGGGGGTATTCGTTAGCCTGTGGCTTACAGTTCTAGTTACAGAAGAACTCAGGACAATCCCTGTTAAGACGGCTCCTTCAGGATCTGGGACCACTGATCTGGGACTACTCTGTTTGTAAACGCGTCAAAATGCATCTCTGGAGTAATGTGTTAAATATCGAATGTCATACTCATTCGAGTGTTCAGATTAGTGAGGCTTGTGTGATTGGATAAGCGATTTGTTTGTTCAATTAGCCAGTGTGTTCCAATTTGTGTGTTCCGATTAATGATATTTGTGTATTCCAATTAGTGGGATTTGTGCGTTCCGACTAGTGAGATCAGAGTGTTTTGATTAGTGAGATTTGAGTGTTCCGATTAGCGAGATTTGTGTGTTCGATTAGCCACTGTATTCCGATTAGCGAGATTTGTGTGTTCCGATTAATGAGATTTGTGTGTTCCGATTAGTGAGATTTGTGTGCTCCGATTAGTAAAATTTGAGTGTTCCGATTAGTGATATTTATGTGCTTGGATTAGCGAGACTTGTGTGTTCAAACAAGCGAGGTTTAGGACACAGAGAAAACAACAAAACATTCACTGCGAAGAAACCATACTATTGACGAATAAATAATTATAAGTATGTACCAATCGGTAGGGACATTATGCAAACATTATCCACATATATATTATGCAGCGAAAAGAAATGCATATTATGCTTAAAAATAATCGTCGAATAATTCAGTAGAACCTGTCCTAAGCGGCCATTTATTTATTGAACACATGCGTCTTAAAAAGAAGATGAGATGGTCTCTTAATACAGGGAGCTATTTGCATTACTTTTGTCCTGTGGTAAGCTACCACCTGCCCCATAGACTCATAATTAGACTTTTTTGATGACCGCTTAAGACAGGTCTACTTAAATATAAAACTAAAACATATTCGAATTTATGGCAGATGAAGTAAATACTAAAATCGTCATTTCTTCGAGAAGATTCTAAAGAGTGGACACAGTATAGGGTTAAGTGGAGAAATAAATGAGCGTTTAAAGTTACGCTTCTTATTTGGACCTCTTTTATGGAGCTTCTAATCCCAAAACTTTCTGCTCAATAACTCCTCAAGTTTGGCATTATATGGTTTATAAAATGTATGCAACAGTGTTCGTGTTTCTGGCATCATGTCCCCTACTGTCCTGTCCGACTTCCGCCTGGCATTGTGATGCCTTGTATCGTTGACGATTCTTGACATCATTTCTGGACCTAGAGGAGCTGAAAAAAATGTTGAATTTGTTAAGCTCTTATTCCGTTGTGAAAAGTATGTCTTTTCAGTTTTGAATGTGATGAAATTTTGATTATTTCAGAGCTTATGAGAAACTATTGACCGAGTGTCAAACAGCTTGTATCCTGATGAGACGCCGAGAAATCCACAATTTCGACGGGTTACGCTCAACACAAGGGCAAAAATATCAGGAACGGTGAATACAGTAAAACCTCGATACTACAAACACTCAAATACGTAGCATTGTTGATCATTAACACAGGTGATGGCTTAATGCAGGGTGAAAGTCATACAGAACGCTCCTCTAGGAGAAGAAGACTCCTGCATGACTAACAGACTCAATAAAACCGAGTCTGCAATTTTCTCATTTTGCATTTTTACTTTTGCTTTCGAAGGATCATTTTCAGAATATATGCACTTCACAACAGCAGGTGCTAAGTGCTTGTGTGGCGGGTGTAAAAAGTCGCCCCGTACTTTATTCTTTGTGTTGTTATATTTTCTGGTCCTTCGGGATCATTAGTTTTGGTGTTATTAGTTTTGAAAATTGAATACTGTTTAAGCCGGTGCTAGGGGGCGTGAGTAGTGTTGCAGTTTTAATTACTACTCATGAACAGACTCAATAAAACCGAGTCTGCAATTTTCTCATTTTGCATTTTTACTTTTGCTTTCGAAGGATCACCCATTTTCAGAATATTTTTACTATGTATTCAGCGGCAACCTTCCTACATTTACTAAAAATTTGTAGTATCGCATTTGTACTGTATTATGAAACAATACCTTTGAAAGGTTGGAAATTGTCTCTGCTTCGTTGTTGTCATGCAGTATGAATAATTATTGAGAAAAAATCTATATTTGCATAACAGATAATAAGAATTTTGCCTAAACAAATAACAATCTCAAATGACTGTATGATAGAACTAAATGTATTCAAGGCACTTAGCCGAGCTTGCCGGAAACTGCCGAGTAATTACGACTGGCAAATTTCTGCGGTACAGTAGAAAAATCTGAAGTGGCCCGATATTTATTGAATATAGGGGTCTTAAAACGCAAATATGCTCAATGCGGGATAAACATAATGCGGAAAACTCCAGTGGGAGCTTTTTGCATTACTTTAAAACTGCACTAAGCTACTACCCGCTTTACAGACCAATTATTTGTGATGTACAGTTAAGACAGGTTATACAAGTATACGGTATATCTTCATCAGGAGATTGTTAAATTGAGGGATGCATGTCTTTGAGCAATAATGAAGGCAGAAATAAAACAAGAGGACCATGGTGGCCCTATATCGATCACCTGTTAATTGTAGCACTTGATAGAGATGAAGTAGTCGCAACCATATCCAGAAAATGAAGATAATAGGGTCATAGTAGTTTTTAGTTTTTAACACAAGACTATAAAATTTGTTCAAACTGCACGGTAGTCAAAATTATTTCTAATTATGGTCATCAGAGGACTACCAAATACCATTCAAATTGGACCACCAGTTTTGAAGACGATTGTTAAAGGTTTCTTTGAATGAAAAGTTAGTACATTCAAGCAGCAAAAGACACAAAAACGCAACCAACACCACACCACCAGCAGAAAGCTAGCAACACATCAACACACACACCCTCATGCCCGCGCGCACACAAACACACGAGACGAAAACATCAAACACAAAAACCGGTTCACGGACGTTCTAACCTCACGTGTATCTCAAAGCCACTCTAGCTTAACAAATAGTGTAAATAAACGTATCCCAGCCAGACTTCCCCACGACATAGAAGACGGTAAACACAGGACAATATGTATAACATAACATGACAATAACTGTGAAAGTCGGTCAAATATGTTCTCAATGACTGGCCGTTCCAAGGCGGCACTCCTGCTTTCAGCCTACGGTCAATTTTGTTGTTTAATATGCTTAATGTTTAATGTGTTTCGTCTTGATATGCGTCCTGTTATGTTTTGTCTTGTGGCTTTACCGTTTCTTGTTAGATGGTGTTTGGTGCGGTGTCATTTCGTGTGTGGCTCTCCCTGTTTGACTATTTTTCCATATTGGCTGAAGTTAGAGCAACTGCGAGGAAGTCGTTAAGGGCTCGACAGGAGAAAAGGCAATACGTAAGTCTGGTAAGCTCATCCCGTTTCTGGGTTTAAGAGTACCATCATAGAGTACTACCATCGGCCTTTCAACGTGCAAACAACGAGGGAAGCGTAGTTCTAGACCCGCCACCGACAGTCGGTTGTTTTGAGATATCAACATTATTTTAACCATTTTGATAAAGGGTCGCCATATAACTATTCCTACTATTTACTTTCAAATTGGACCACCGGTTTTGGAGAAGAAGAATTTTAAAGGTTTTCTATATAGTTACCTACGGAAATCTAGCCACACCCCTGGGGCCATGTTGTTAAGATAAACAAAATTGAACACTTTTGGTAGACCGTCAAAAGAAGACTATTCCTAACAAATATATATTATGACATCTGGTTTTGGAGAAGAAGATGTTTAAAAATTTGTTTGGTTTCCATGGAAGCCAGTGTTCTTTAACAGTTTTATAGATCATGATACAAAGATCATTTCTGGAAAAGTTGGTTACATACTGCCCTGTGGTTTCCGAGGAGATGCCGTTTAAAGCAAATGTTGGTGGACAGACGGACGAACGGGCGCCGGACGATGGGTGACCGCAAATGCTCACCTGAGCGTACTCAAGTGAGCTAAAACACATTAGAAATACAAATTGTGTGACCCGGACCATTCATTCCTTTGTGAACACTGGCACATGTCATTAAGTCAAATGACTAATTCTACAATATAGGCATTTTATCTTATTTTTCAACATGTGAATCAATCTTAACTTGAGGGCACATTATCATAAAACAGATTGATGAATAAAATATTCAATACACAGTAGAACCTGTCTTTATCGCACATCCATTTATTGCACATAGGAGTCACATAGCAGACGGTTGCTTAAAGCAAGGAGAAAGTAACACAGATAGCTCATAATACCACCTTTCTGTATTACTTTCGCCCTACGCCAAGCAACCACATGTAAAGTTCCTAGTTATAGTTTACTTTTAATCCAAATGACCGCTCAGGGAGACACTGAAAAGTGTCTCTAAAACTTTCGGGAGGGACCGTAATTTAGACCACCACACATCATATACGGCCGCACACCATGAAATACCATGAATTAGACATTTGTAATGGTCACTCAAGACAGATTCTACTGTGTTTCAAACCAGATAATCCCATAGGATTTGTTTCACAGTCAAACATATCTAATCCATTAATTGCGGGAACATGCGTATTGATATTTGCAAACAGTGCATACCCAGATCAGGTGCACACTTCCCGTTTGAGTCTTGTGCCCCTAAAAGGGACATACGCAAAATGTGTAGACCATTCCAGACGAAAAACACTCTCTGATCAGGGTCTGCATCAACACATTCGTTTCCAGTGGTTACATAAGGAAAATATTACTACAGAAAACCTCATCCATTAATAATTATTATCACATTCCATGTACGCCGACAGAAAAGTCTAAGGTACTCTATGAAGACGCCCTCTGAAATTTGAAAACGGAAGGAGGTAGACGGATCTTTGTACTATCTTGTATTTGTCATACCCTTTGTTACTTGCCTACAGTTACTTTGGTTGCTGTTCAATCATTGAGTACACTAACGATAGTGGATCCAGTTTATTTCACTTAAATATGTTTCCGTTCTACAAGCTATATACCAGTGTTTGTCATGGCGGTTGTTGTGTATTAGTTGGAGAGGTGATATGTTTATTTACACTGTTTGTCTTTTAGTGGTTGGATATGGACAAAGTGTGAGATTGGGCGCCCCTAAACCGGTTTAAACAATGACTACTGCCACTGACCGTTCCAAGGCGATACTTCCATATTTCCCCTATTGTTTGTTTGTTTTGTCTTTTTGCGTCTCTTTGTGTTTTGATATATATGTACATTTTATATGTTTTATTCTTGTGATGCTGTTCGGGCGGCTGTGTGTTCTGTATGTGGTGTTTGCTGAATGACTCATATGTGTACGTTAATACCTACATTCAAAATAATTATTGAGATGTTGATGCAGTCTTACAAATCGCCACATTAGTGGTAAAAGGTCGTATCTGACATTTTTTCAGAAAATGACTTTTTTCATTTTTCAAATCTAATTTATCTGTAGCAACTTCTGTTAAAATATCTAACTTATATTCAAAATACTTTTTGAGATATTGATAAAAAATCAAAGGTCGTATCTGCAAATATGAAAAATACCTTGTGGTAAAAAGTCGTATTTGATGTAAAGTTTGTGGTAAAAAGTCGCATCTGCCAAATACGACCTTTTTCTTTTAATGAATTTATTAAAAATCCTTACAGTTTAGAAAGAAAAGGTCATATATGACAGATAAGACATTATGCCTCTAAATGGTTTTGCATAATGTAATATACGCAACCTTGTCATCTATCTTGTAATTAAAGAACTGTGTGTGTATTGATGCCTGTTTTTGTTGGATTATCGCTGAAGTAATTATTTACGAAGGCTCTGTTTTGATAACGCTAGATTGGTGTTCCAACAATGCTTTTATCGGTCATTTAGCAAAACAGAGTGGTTCATAACTGCTCATGAATAAAAGTATTAAGAGTTCGAAATTGCCATTTCTTTCGTTTCAAATTTAAGAAAGAGGAGCTAAGAAAGTCAATTGGTGACTATTATGACCACTATACTTGCCCTTTGTAACGCTTGGAAGTTGAAACACGGGAACAAATAAAAGTTATTTTGAAGAAGTGACCAAATTTTGACAAAGTGAACACTGGAAGGCGAGTATTGCTGATGCTTGCCTTTAGCAGTCGCAGACAAATTCAAATGTGCTTTGAGAATTTATTCTTGTTTGATTTCGACCCTAGTAATCAGTGTTAAACCATCTGGTTGGGAAGAGGGCAGTTACTATGAATTTGTTGAGCGGGTATACATTGCAATTCGACAGGGTGAGCATTATGATGCAGATACACCTGTGACATATACCTCAAATCCGCAGACGACAAATGCATCATGCTCTGACTTTAACCAAGCAACGCCTCATAAACGATCCAATTAGGAGAGCCTGAAAAAGAAACTCTCAAGCCGAAAATGTAAATGAAATGAAACTCTGTGGAAAGCTAATGCTAATGCAAGTGTACAATAACAAGACAGCGAGCGTTGTAGATTTAGATGTTGCACTAGAGTTAGTGAGTCAAATAGGCAGAAGACATTTTACATGTACATGTACAATATTATGCACTTCCAACCTATGAACGGCAGCGATGTTTTATTTGTAACTTAAAAAAAACACCTAGCAAGTCGAAAGGGAAAAGAAAACTGGATAGACACGCTGGACACGTTGGATAGAAAACACCAATGTATATTTCAAGATAGAGGATGAGCGGTCCCGTCGACAAAAATAAGCAGTGACAGAGTAGACCTAGTACGCGAGCATGTCAACAGAATGGACTCGCATTACACGTGGAAAGAGACAGAAAAACAATACCTGTATCATGACTTGATTATTAAAAAAGATATACATCCTATATACAGACTGGTGTAAATCAAAAGGCCATACACGAGTTAAGCAAACGATGTACAGACAAATATTCTGCGAGAAATTCAGCTTATCTTTTTTTCAAGCCCCAAACGACCAATGTTCATTGAGTGCCAAGTATGAGAGGCATAGGAAAGCCGGAACTGTCACAGATACGATAAAGGCAGACGTTGACAATACATTTGACGAGAGTCAGTTCATCGCTGTTGACACATTGCAGAAAGTGTCAACACGCAGTCAAGGTCATCCATAGGTTTGGCCCACTAAAGACTCGGACATGGACATGTATTACCTATCTCGCCTTCCAATATCGAACCAAAAGAAGGCAGATTTGGTACACATTTGTTTCAAGGAAATCATACCGCATTGTTTTAGTGTGTACTTCGCAAATTTGTCACCTGTTAAAAAATATGCGGAATACCAGAAAATCAGAGTTTGAAGACATTGACAGTAATTAATGCACATTAGTTGACTCACAAAGTCTGCCTACGATCTAGTTTAACCCTTTCCCTATTCTATGTTTATTCCAAATTTCAGTACCTACTGAATATTCATGGGAAAATGGAAGGTGGAACATTGCAGTCGTTTTAGAAAGTAAAGAAACAAATGTTTTCAAATTCCATTAGCAAACAGAACAGACCCTGATCAGATGGCTCCTGTAGGAGCGGTCTGACCTAGGTCTACTCTGTTTGCAAACGCATGAAAACACGTTTATATGAGGGAAAGGGTTAAGCAAAAACGAATGATGGTTATTGCTTTCAAATCATGTGTCGAGTTACAGGTACATGTATTAAGGCACATGTTGGCTGGCAAAAATAGTAGACTAATAATTGTTATATCTTTTTAACGGTGTTTTGTGTGAATATACCCTTCTGACAAACTGATTACACAATGATAATAATTTAGACATTTTGTCTCAATCAGGCATTATAGAATGCATAATCAGGTTCAATCGAAGACCAATATTTTGTTTGAACAGGTAGGTTTTTGAATTATTATTGTTGATACGGTATTGATAGTTCAAAAAGTTCATCTTCCTGAAATCATCCCTCATGATCATGTCATCTCGTCATTCATTGGCGATATATGACCTATTCAGTGTCCCAGTGCCGTAAAAACAAACTCACACACCCAAAACCAGCTAAAATTCGCAATAAATGCATATTCCGTTTTGAATACAGCATTTATTTTGAATTTAGATTGTATTATGTATTGTTTGGCTGTGTGAATGGGCATAATTGTTTTCTTTTAAAACAATTTGGTGGTCACTTTATATAAATGTATTCGGCTAAAAGTAAATTTCAAGATCCGTTGTACATCTGAATCCATTATTTAAATACAAATGCCACACAGAGATTTAGAATAACACAGGAACATGGACATAATTCAATATTTTTCATAAGTCTTGTTTATTTCTGACATATCAGTGAAAACTTAAAAAGTATCCGGTTAAGTTTTGCTTAGAAAAGACTTTTATATGCTATTTATTTACATTCATTTGACATTAAATTGTAATGGAAAAAGGCCGTATTTGCCAAATACGTCCTTATACAAACTACAAATCGATGAAATCGTTGAAATGTGTTTGTGGTAATAGGCCGTATTTGACAGATAAGACCTTTTCATTTTTCAATATCATGAAAAGATGTATGTGGTAAAAGGTCGTATCTGCAAATTTAATTATAATTAATGACGTAGTCAATTTTTGGTGTTGAAAGTATTATCAATATTGTGTTTTCAACATTACACACTAATAGTTAAAAGGTCATTTGTGTAACTTTCATCCCTGATTTTTCATAAGCAACCAAACCTTTAAACTCAATTTTCTCGAAAGTTTGAAAACTGCACATACGACCTTTTACCACTAATGTGGCGAAATATTATGCGGACTGACCCCCATTTGCAAACTGTCTCATCTGGGTCTTCACTATTTACAGGTAGGTATATTGACGTGAACAGCAAGCGAAGGGTTAACACGAGACCGACAGCTTCTCAAACGCTTCTGATTCAAATATTCGGTTCAATCCAAACAATTATGATAAAATTACGTTAAAGTCCGTTAACAATTCTTAAAATATCTCCTTCCAACTTAGATAACTTTTAGATATAGGTATATAATATAATATTTGTTTCTAAATGGTAACTGATTTTTTGGTGGGGGCGGTTTGGGGACGGTGTGTACGGGGAGATGGGGGTTCAAAATAAAATAAGATGCGCTAGGGGGCGTGAGCAGTGTTGCACTTTCAATTACTGCTCATGAACAGACTCAATAAAACCGAGTCTGCAATTTTCTCTTTTTGTGTTGCAATTTTGCTTTCGGGGAATCACCTCCCTTCAGAATTTGTAAATAACAGGCTTATCTAAGCAAATACTTAAGATTTATAGTGACGTTGGGGTAAGCTTTGTTATTGTTAGATTATGAAATTACATAGATATGATTCTAAATTGCCCTTTTTCAATAATGCTATTATAACTTTATTCCTTACATGGATATTAATCAAAGGTTAAATGGATTACGCCTTGGAACAGCATTTGCATACCTTGTCATATCAGAGGTACAGATAAGGTACGTAAATTCAAATATTTTCAAGAATAGCTCCTTTATTTTTCCACCAAACCCTATACCGTGACCACTCGTTTGAACCGTCTCTTCGAGAAATTACGATTCCATTATGTTGGTGCGTATCTTTAACCGTAGCTCTGATTATTATCCATTTTATTTTATTTATAGTTTGTGTCTTATACAAGCTGGAAAAATAAGACTTACCTATTTCAAGGAAAGCAAACACTTTCTTCAGATTTTCAGCCATGTTGATGGAGTAATCCTCTGTCTTCAGAATTAACATCTGGTTTCTTGGGAATACCCTCAGAAAGTCACTGATGGAAATATAGTAGAGCCCAATGAAAATGCGCACCTGAAATGCACATATTCTAATATAGCAGAACCTGTCTTAAGCGGTCATTCATTTATTGAAAATAAGAGTGTCTTAAAAGCAATTGGTTGCTTAATGCACGTCGAAAGTAATGCAGAAAGTTCCCTTTACAGACCCATAATTAGACATCTTTTTGATGGCCGCATCAGACAGGATCTACTGCATGTGAATCAGCTAATATCCATAGTGTCGATATTCGTACATAAAATATAGCAGGGAAACGGTAAAATAAGACGCACAAATTAGACCCTTTCATTCTGAATAATCGAATGTGAATAAATACACAATTAATATCAATTAGTGGTATCTGTGGTCGAGTGGCTTGGTCCTCGGCTGGCAGTCACTTAGCACCTCATCACTGTAGTTGGATCTCGTCCTGTACAATTGGATGTGAGGAAGCCTTTCCAGCTGGCTTGCGGTAGGTCGGGTGGTTCTACAGTGTGTGAGGAAGCCTTTAAACTGGCTTTCGGTAGGACTGTGGTTTTACAGTGTGTGTGGAAGCCTTTCAACTGGCTTTCGGTAGGACGGTGGTTCTACAGGGTGTGCGGAAGCCTTCCAGCTGGCTTGCGGTAGGACTGTGGTTCTACAGGATGTGAGGAAGCCTTCCAGCTGGCTTGCGGTAGGTCGGGTGGTTCTACAGGATGTGAGGAAGCCTTTCACCTGGCTTGCGGTAGGGTAGGTCGGGTGGTTCTACAGGGTGTGAGGAAGCCTTCCAGCTGGCTTGCAGTAGGACAGTGGTTCTACAGGATGTGAGGAAGCCTTCCAGCTGGCTTGCGGTAGGACTGTGGTTCTACAGGATGCGCAGAAGCCTTCCAGCTGGCTAGCGGTAGGTCGGGTGGTTCTACAGGGTGTGCGGAAGCCTTTCAGCTGGCTAGCGGTAGGACTGTAGTTCTACAGGATGTGGGGAACCCTTCCAGCTGGCTTGCGGTAGGACTGTGGTTCTACAGGATGTGAGCAAGCCTTCCAGCTGGCTTGCGGTAGGACTGTGGTTCCACAGGATGTGAGGACGCCTTCCAGCTGGCTTGCGGTAGGACTGTGGTTCTACCTGATGTGAGGAAGCCTTCCAGCTGGCTTGCGGTAGGACTGTGGTTCTACAGGATGCGCAGAAGCCTTCCAGCTGGCTAGCGGTAGGTCGGATGGTTCTACAGGATGTGACGAAGCCTTCATGCAGGCTTGCACGACTGCAAAAAAACCACAACGGCATTGGAGAAGGGGGAAGGGGTCGTGCAAAGGAAAAAAACAATTGGAACTGGGGTTTCGGTTGGGGTAGGGTGGGGTGAGGTGTCTGGGGGGGCTTTCTCCTTCTGCAATTAGGTGGCTGTCACGATATAAATGAAATACTGCAAAAGGGACGCAAACAAACAAAGAAATTTAATTTGGTGAATCTACCCAAAATGGATTAGTCCTTTACTCCATGCATACTTATATAAGAAATAATGACATGAATATCAATTAGATAAATTATTACAATAGCACATGCACACAGGAGTTATTAGCTTTGGCAGAAAATGTAGAAATAATATCTGTATTATATCATAAGCAAACTGTCCATCTGTATGTCACGTTTTTACGTGCAGTTGGTTGTCATAGCTTTTTCATTGTCTTATATCTCACTAACTACTAGAGCTATTGGCATGGAATTGAATATATACATTAAACACCATCCTTACTTTCATTGGGCACCGAGCCCATGCTGCCCATAAGCCCAATGTCAGGGTCAAATGACTAAGGAATTTTACGTGCAACTATGCAAGCACCACCACGGGGGCATCGCTGTGTCTTACAGACACACTTTTCTAGTTTCTATGTAGTGTTGTTTGTATTGTTTTGCTAATGCTTCTTCACTATTTAGATTTCACATAAATCTTTGATCACTTATTCCTTGCGTATGATTTCTCCAAAACATAAATATGAACACTAGTAAATGAAAAAAATAAATATTTTCAGGAGTAAGCAGTTAAGGAAAGTTAATTTTTTGGCAGACGCATATTGCACAGACGGCAGAAAGAAGAATGATAAATCTGTGAGGTGGTACAATGGAACTGTATTATCAGTACCTCATGGTTTTGATGGAAATATAGACGCAGTCCATGGATTGTTTTGTGCATGGGAGACAACCCATCACATAAGTGTTGATAATCAATTTGAACCAGCAACGTTTTTAATTATGGAAAAGTGCTGACAAGGAATGTCATGATATGAAATTTATGTTTTTTTCTTTTTAAAAAAAAAAAAATAGATGACAAATTTTGCCTACCATACTTATTTGTGGACTACTTTCTTAACTACGCTTTGGTTACATACTGAACATGTGCTTTGTAGTGGAAAATTTGCTGTGATTGAAATATTGTGGTGTTGGAAAAAGTGAAGTTGGAACATTTATCATATAATAAGGACTTAATAATACACCAACAGGACTAAAGCAGATATTTGGAAGGACACTTTTGAAATTGGTTTAAAAACAAATCTGGAAAAGTGATTTTATTTAACTCTTTAAAAGCGTTTTTTAACATTTATGAACTACACTAGGGCACTTACTTAATAACTGTATTAAAATAAATGCTGAAAAATTGTTAAAAATATACAATTAATGAATTTCTAATATGAAGGACAAATTGAAAGGAAGTAAACAAACGGCCTTTGCTGGAAATACCTTAAAATAAAAGTATATACATGTAGCTTAGTAGAGACAAAATCTTTGCCGTATATGGTTTAAAGTTTGTCCAAAACATATATTCATTGTTTTTTACGATATCAACATTTAAACGAAAACACCCCCAAAATCCGTTTAAACATGATATATGTATGGACTATTGGGCTAAATAATCAACTTAACCCTTTTTTCTCCATGAATATTCATTTAGGAAATAATGACACCATCAATACCGGTATTAATTGAATTAATTTGTTATAAAAGCACACCAACACAGGATTTATGGCCATGGCAGAAACTGTAGAATTATACCTATATTATAGCAAACACAAACAGAACAGATCCAGGGTCTACTCTATTTGCAAAGGCGTATAAAGGCGTATCTATGGAGTAAAGGGTTAAAGAACATACCATTTTCTGAGCCGGTTTACAAAACAAACAATATCGCTCAGAGTAGAGTCTGAAACATTCCTTGATATATGTAATTGCTTCCTTCACACGCTGATGGAAGTTAATGGCAGACTTGTTTGATCTGGTGAGGTATAAATATGCTGAGTACAACCTGAAATAGACACATTCACACGCATTGTACATTGACGCATTCACTTGTAGGTATAAACCGTTTACACCATTGGTACTAATATTAAGCGCCGAAGAACTCCTGATAATACATGTACCAGTTACAGTATCGGTTTTGTCGCATTGATAGACATGCAGCTTAGTTAACCATTTCCTTCATACATGTACAAACGCTTGTACATACCCATGCAAACAGAGTATCCTATAGGAGCTGTCTGATCAGGGTACGTTACATTTGCTTATACAGTAAAACCTCTCTATAACGGTCACTAAATTACGTTAATTAGTTGGTATTTACGGCAGGTGACTTCTTAAAGCAAGGTGAAAGTAAACCAGAACGCTCCTAGGGAGCGGTCTGTTTTACTTTCACCTTGCTTTAAGCTGCCACCTGTCTTTAACGCAAAATACTTTATGTAATCTAGTGGTCGTTATAGAGAGGTTATACTATAAATGTTAATAGATCTGGGCCAATATTCACTAACATCCCTAATCTCAAACTCAGACTTAAACCTCAATATTAGTGAATACGGACCCAGTTTCTACAAATACCAAAATGATGTTGGGAACGGTTTGTATTTACATCCAGTTTTTGTACCGTGTATCGTTGACGTGGTATCATTATTGTATTGACATCCGGTTTTTGTACCGTGTGCCTGTGATGTAGTATCATTCTTGTATTGACATCCAGTTACTGTACCGTGTACCTATCATGTAGTATCATTATTGTACTGACATGCAGTTACAGTACCGTGTGTCTGTGATGCAGGTGTCCAGAATGAAGCCTGCAACGGCTCGTATTTAGCCCCTACCATTAAGGCACTGTTCTTTCTTAACTCCAGAAATACGTTTGTTTCTAGTCCTTTGCAAACAGAATATAGTCTGGCCGTCTGGCAAGTAACTATCCTGTTTGCTTATGGTGTATTAATTATAGATATATTTCCAGTTTTCCTCATTTTCTACTTGGGCCAAAATCACACGTGCATATATGACATTGCATAAAATAATCTAATTACTATTTACGATGTCATAATTTCTTGTATGCATATTCATGGAGTAACGGGTAAAGATGAATATGCTTGTGTACGTGCGTGAGTCCGTGTACGTGTACCTACCTGTCTATTGGATTTCTCAATATCATAATGATCTTAGTCCGCGGGTTTAGATGGTGGATGAAGTCGGGAACAGTGTGTGCTGGCTCCGTGGCATTATTATTCTCTTTTAACTTTTTCCAATTTAAATTATTCCACATTGTAGATACGCTGCAATCGCCTAAAATGAATACAGAATGTTCCAAATAAGATTATACATGTACATTCACAGGCTGAGCACAATACAATCCATTCAATGTATTATCCTGTTACTCGACAACTCATCTGGATCAAAGTTGTGTGCAACCGCGAATCATTTTGTGGATAGAGAGATAAGGGTTAAGAAAACGGGATAAGGGTTAAGGTAGCGGGATAAGGGTTACGATAGCGGAATAAAGTTAAATGAAGTGGAATAAGGGTTAATGTATAGGGATGCGGGGTAGCTAAATAAGGGTTAAGGTAGCAGTTTGCGGGGTGGGGTAGCTACATAAGGGTTGAGGTAGTGGGATGCGGCGTGGGGGTAGCTACATACGGGTTAGGGTAGTGGGATTCGGGGTGGGGTTGCTACATAACGGTTATTGTGGTGGGATGCGGGGAGGGGTAGCTACATAAGGGTTAATGTAGCTGGATGTGGGGATGGGATAGCTACATAAGGGTTAATGTAGCGGGATGCGGGGAGGAGTATCTGCATAAGGGTTAATGTAGCGGGATGCGGGGATGGGATAGCTACATAAGGGTTAAGGTAGTGGGATGCTGGGTTGGTTGCTATATAAAGGTTAAGGTAGCGGGGTTGGGGTAGGGTAGCTACATAAGGGTTAAGGTAGCGGGATGCGGGAACGGGATGCGGGCTGGGGTAGCTACATAAGCATTAAGATAGTTGGATGCGGGATGGGGTTGTTTCATCAGGGTTAAGATAGTGGGATGCGCGGGTGGTAGCTACATAAGGATTAAGGTAGTGGGATGCGGGGTGGGACAGCTGCATAAGGATTAAGGTAGTGGGATTCGGGGTGGGGTAGCTACATAAGGGTTAAGGTAGTGGGATGCGGGGAGGGGTAGTTACATAAGGGTTAAGGTAGCGGGATGTGGGGTGGGGTAGCTATATAAGAGTTAAGGTAGCGGGATGCGGGGTGGGGTAGCTACATAAGGGTTAAGGTAGCGGGATGCAGGCAGGGGTAGTTACATAAGGGTTAATGTAGTGGGATGCGGGATGGGGTAGCTACATAAGAGTTAAGGTAGCGGGGTGTGGGGTGGGGTTGCTATATAAGGGTTAAGGTAGTGGGATGCGTTAAGGGGTAGTTACATAAGTGAATGTAACGATATAAGCGGTTACGTAGAATGATAAGGTTTAAAGTAGCGGAATAATGTTTAATCCTTTCGGCGCCAAATTTCTTATTGTCGTCTGCAAACCAAGTTTGTTAAATCATTCGGTAAAGTAAGGATATGAGATTGATTAATGCAAAATTCAAAGGAATAAAGCAGAGATAAGGAAATAGAGATTGAGACAAAAAGTGAAGTCCCTGATTCCTGGGACTGCGTAATTTGTCGAGGCATTTTTGCGACTTCGGCGGTGACAGGGTTAAGGTAGACGGTTCAGGGTAAATACTGGCGGAGCTTTTTAACGTTACCTTTGTCCTGTATTAAGCAACCACCTGATTTTTAATAGTCCTATGCTCAATAAATGAATGACCATCTAGGACAGGTTCTACTGCAGATGTACCATCAATGCTATATAGTGATTCCCTTTCTTGTACACTATCCCAGCTACAGGGATTACCATGTCCATTATCACATCTAAAGAGAAATCTTTCCTGTACACTGCCTTACCTACAACCATCGGTTTATAAGAGGAGTTCCCAGATTCGCATATGTCCACCACAGCGCGGCTAAAAATTCTGAAGTAGGTTTCAATCGTTACGTATTTCTTCTCTCGTGAATCGAATTCTGAAAGACAGGAATAACAGGGATGCCACAATAGTCTATTATCGGTCACTTGTTTATATTGGCCATTTGATATAATCTTAAAAATGACATTCACTAAATGGCATTGACGACTTGATGATTATTCATCTAAGAAATAATTACTTTATGAATATCTAACAGCTGATGTTTTTGGCATATGAACATAGGACTTTCTGACCAGGACAAAAACTGCATAATCAGATATATCCCACAAGCAATCAGAGCAGGCTCTGATTAGACGACTCTGGGTGTAGTCTGTCTGGGTGTAGTCTGTCTGGGTGTAGTCTGTCTGCAAAGGTGGGGATGGTGTCTCTATCTAGTAAAGGAATCAACGACAGTATATAACAAATATTGAGTATAACCGTTTAAATATTGAAATGAAAAACGGCTCCACATTAATAATCAAATGGTGTAACCCTTTTCTTAATGAATACTTGTTCATAAATCGGTCACTTCTTGAATATTCATTTAACCCATTACCTCATAGGCTATTTTAGATCCTTTACCTAATAGGCTATTTTTAGATACAACCTCTTTGGATAAATCTACCGAAGAGGAGCATTAACTAGAGAAAAGGAAAACTTTAGAATTTTGTATTTTGAAACCATTGTGATAAATAGAGCATTTGCTCCTATAGAGTCGTCAAAAGTCGTCAATATCAGGGAAGGGTTAAATAATTTTATAGGAAAACATATAATATGAATTGTTGGTTTAGAGAAATCCAATAAGATCAGATCTATGTAATTGCGTAAACAGACAAAGCCTATCCTGATTAGACAACTAGTAGATTAGCCGTCTGATCTGGGTCTACTGTTTTTGCAAATGCGTGAAAAATGGTATAGAAGAAGGAAAGGGTTAATGTTATTCTAAAACAATTAAGTTTTATTGAATTACCGAATCTTCTCTTTGTTATCCAATGTGGTTCCTTCTTGACCATACTTGACACTTCTGGGTGCCTTGTGATCCTAAAGGAAAGGTCCGTGGTCCCAGATTTTGGAGACCCAGCGAGGTAGAAGTATGGTAAACACGATATTTTCCCGTCGACTCCTTTAAAGCAGGGATTCCTGTAGTTTTTCAGAAATTTGAATGGACCCTGTACACATAAATAAATTGAGTTGATGACTGTCATGAGTAGCTGCAGCAGATTTCGGGGTTACATTCTTTCTGCATCAACTCTTTACTCCATAGGCTCATGTAGGAGCCGTCTGATCGGGATCTGTTCTGTTTGCTTTATGAAATAATATAAATCTAATTTAAAAGTTTCTGTCATAATCAAAATGTAATGTGTTCATGTATGTCATTAACCCTTTCACCGCCGCAGTCGCATAAATGCACCACGACAAATAGCGCAGTCCCAGATCAGACGCCGCCTTTTCAAGGCGGCGTCCGATCAGTGACTTCACTATTTGTCTCAATCTCTATTTCTATATATGTGCTTTATTCCTTTGAAATTTGCATTTATTTATCTCATTTCCTTATTTTACTGAATGATTTAACAAACTTGGATTGCAGACGACAATTAGAAATTTGGCGTCAAAAGGGTTAAGAAAATACATCCAATGCATATTCATGATGACATTATTTCTTACATGGATATTCATAAAAAAGGGTTAAGCAACCACCTGTGTTTAAAGACATCAGTGTCTTGTCATAGTTGTTGCCTTTAAAAACAGTTGCGTTTAATTATAAAGTGGTCTTGTATGGGTTTTTGCATGGAACGTTTCTCGGAACGATGTAAGACATTTTTTCAAAACAACCAAGACGGAGGGTCACAAGTACAGAGAGACGGATAGAACGAATGTTTAATTACAGTCCTTTACTTCATATAAATGCTTTTTCTTGCCTTTTCAAACAGAGTAGACCCTGCTCAGACGGTTCTTGTAGGAGCCGTCTAATCAGGGTCCGCATAGTTTGTTTATGAAATTAGTACAGACCGACTGTACGTGTTCTACCAATACCAAAATGTCCTGTGTATATACGTATGCAATTGCACAAACAAATAAATATGCATGGTGTCAGTAGTTCTTACGTGAATATTCAACAGGGAAAGGGATAGCTATCTATGGTTTGTATATTAGCGAACTAAATAGGCTAATACTCATACCGCTTACATCACAGGTGCTAGGCGTGTGGCCATTTCACAAATACTGCTTATATAAAAAAAAATGATCTTTTTTTCGTATAGTATATTACCATCTAGTAATATACTATACGAAAAAAACTATGTATTTCATTCTTTTTATACTGTCAAGTTATGATGTCTAAATGTATTTGAAGGTATCTATCAGCAGTATTTGTGAAATTGCCACACGCCTAGCATCTGTGATTTACACCGGCATCAGTAGCAAACAGCTTGGATAATGATGAGATCAGGATCCAAGCTATTTGGCACTCGGTCAACAGTTTCTCAAAGGCTTGTGTCATGACACCTGGTAAACTATTTCTCTAAACTTAACCCTTTCGGCGCTTCATTTCTTATTGTCGTCTGCAATCAAAATTTTGTTAAATCATTCGGTACAATAAGGACATGAGACAAATAAATGCAAATTTCAGAATAATAATGCACATATATAGAAATAGAGACTGAGACAAATAATGAAGTCCCTGATCAGACGCCACCTTGAAAAGGCAGCGTCTGATCTGGGACTACACTATTTGTCGTGGTGCATTTATGCGACTTCGGCGGTGAAAGTGTTAATCCATAAATATGTCTATTAACGACGTATTAGAGAACCAAGTATATCAAGAGCATATGACTCCTGTAGGAACCGACCCCGGGTCTTCTCTGTTTGCTTATGAAATTTTAAACATGTTTGTCACATGCTTTTATATATTCAGGCGACTCGTCCGTTGTCTCTGGCAATCCTTGAAGGGCGTTACCTAATGGACGGGTTCTAACATAATATTATTTCAGTTTACTTACTACCGTCTGTTAAATCCTGAGGATATCCTACGTGTTTTGTCTTTGACACATTCTAAAGTAATCTTACTTCATTGTACTTGCTACCGTCTATTACGTCCTGATGATACGGTATGTTTTTGTCTTTGAAACATTCTTAATAGATATGTTCTAGTGTAATATTATTTCAGTGCACTTGTTACGTTCTATTAAGTCCCGAGGATATGGTATGTTTTTGTCTTTGACACATATCTAATAGACAGGTTCTAAAGAAATCTTAGTTCAGTGTACCTACTACCGTCTATTAATTCCCGAGGATATAGTATGTTTTTGTCTTTGACACATTTCTAATGGACAGGTTATAATGTAATGTGATTTGAATGTACTTACCTTAACCAGTGCCATTTGGTCCTGATAATACAGTCTGTGTTTTGGACTGTGACATAATTCTTATAGGATATGGGATGTTTGGACTTTTATATAATTCTGATAGGAAACGGATTGTTGGACTATGACATAATTCTAATAGGATACGGATTATTGTTTTTCGACACAATTCTAATAGAGGATACGGTGTCTTTGACATACGCCTAATGGATATGTTCTAATGTAATGCCTTTTCATTGCACTTACCACCGCCATTAGATCCTGAGGGTATGGTCTAGTGTTGGTCCTTGACACATTCTTAGCAGGCGCACGGACTGGCATCGGCTCCAGCTTGACATTAGGTAGAGTACCCAGTGCGGAGGAGGACGTAGTGTTATTGATTCGAGTTGTCTTAACGAGTGCTTTCTCGCCTTCACCGGTGTTTATACTCGAGCTTAACAGTACGAACTTGTTCACAATCCATGGCGCCGGCAGACCACTGCCACCATACTGGACAATAACGTACGTTACAGTCATGATGAAAAGCAAGAGAAAAATGAAGACCCTTTTCATTCCAAATTTATCCTGCAATGCACAGAGAAAAGATGATGATCACACTGACCCATTCCTAACTGCATGCTTGCTATAATACGGTAACCCTTTATCAAATACTGAAAAAATAGTCAAATAAGGAGAGCAACATACGAAACGACACCGCACCAAACACCATCAAACGAGTAACGACACAGTCACAAGACAAAACACAACGGGGTGCACATCAAGACGAAAACCCTTAAACACTAAGCATATTAAATAACAAAGCTGACCATAGGGTGACAACAGGGGTACCGCCTTGGAACACTCGTTTATCCGAACATACGAAGGTCGCATGATACTCTTGGATGGTCTTCAGTAATCGTTGGTAATCGTTTCTAGTTGTGCGACCATTTTCAGTCGTACAGAGGTTGCTGATCATGCACAGCAACCTCCTTACGATTCAACTGGTCAACGATGGTATGTAAGAGGTAACCATAGGGTCTAGTCCCACTAGGCCTCACGACAAGTCACTGTTAATCGGTTATCAACCTGTACATGCAAAATGGATGAGTTCCAACACAATATCTAGACGAATATAAGTTCGTACTGAATATCTTACAAATAACGATTGAACATAATAAATACCAAATTTAATCATATTATTAAAGATATGTGTTTCATTGTGGGGAGTTCCTCTTTAATTACAACCGCTTGCAAATATGCACAGACACTTAAGGGGAGTATGTTGAAACAATAATCCACACTGGGACGCGGATTATAAATTATCGATCAGTACTCGTGTACTACATGTATATAACATAGCATCACTGTATGCATTGAAATGCGATATTTATTAAACAATATGTCCTGCGTAATAGCTGGAACATGCTGTAGATGTATTTAACGATATTCGTGACCAGAGCCAGAGGGACATAGATTCGATTAATTTACTCATGAAGTAATTGTGAAATAATATAGATCTATGATTCTATTGTTTCTACTATGGCCAAAACTTCCCAAGTTCATGTGTTATAAAAAATAATATAATTAACCCTTCGCTTGCTATTCACGCCAATATATCTACCTGTAAATAGTGAAGACCCAGATGAGCCAGCTCTTGTAGAAGATGTCTCATCAGGGTCTGCACCATTTACAAGTTGATTGTGCAACCAGTGCACTCCACAGCAGTGATTGTACAGCGAAATACTTGTACACAGTGAAGATATATGTAATTATACATGCGATTGCGGTTGGATTATAATGACACCATAATGTCAGTTGAACTTTATTTCTCTAACCTAGGGATATCTGAAACTGGCAGCATCTCCCCGACTTCTGAAACCCTTACTCAAACCAGACTCATGCCAGTCTGTCTCTAGCCAGTCTCTAGCAAGTCCTCGGTCGGTCTCCTCGGTCTCCCTTAGCTAGAATTAAGCTCTATATTTATACATTTAGTGAACCATGAAATGTTAACCAAATTGTATAATCGACCAAATTGTATAACCAAATTAATAAACTATGCCAAGTATTGCATTCAGCACTGTTTTGTTTACTTTTCTTACAATTTTCTTTGACTATTTCGCTGCCAAATTTTCCTCTTCACACCTTTTTGTCTACTAAAGTGTTTTTTTTCTTAATTTTTGTTTTTTCTTCATTGTCGGTTTTAACAACAGTCATTGTAACAGAGCTAAAAATAAAAATGCGTACACAAATACTAAAATGGTAATTTCTCCTCTAAACCCTAGTTGTCAAGATTGGTTACAATATAGAGTTTGGTGGAGAAATACAAGAGATCTTATTGCATATATTTAAATGTACTCATCTCATCTTGACATCTGGTCACAGTAACAAATAGTTTCAATCTTGATGGAACCTTGAGTAATCATAGGTCTAATATTGGAAGTGAACTTCTTAAATACAGTTACGTTTTTTGGTTACGTTACCAGTTGCTATGTCGAACTGTTCTACATATAATTATTATTATTATCAGTAGTAGTAGTAGTAGTTGCAGTAGTAGTAGTAGCAGTAGTAGTAGTAGCAGTAGTAATAGGAGTAGTAGTAGTAGTAGTAGTAGTAGTAGTAGTAGTAGTAGTAGTAGTAGTAGTAGTAGTAGCAGCAGTCGTTGTAGTAGTAGTAGTAGTTGTTGTTGTTGCAGTAGTAGTAATAGTACATTTGTAGTAGTAGTAGTAGTTGTAGTTGTAATAGTGGGTGTTAGTGTGAGTATTATTATTATTACCCCACTATTATTAGTCCCCACTGTTTGCCATGTCACGAGTATAATACTGTTCTCACGAGCCGACTTCCCCCTTTACATCAAGAATATTCATGTTATTAATAATGACTGCGAATATTATTTAAATGATGTTTATAGTGGTTCATGAACACACTTTCGAATATGGAGTAAGGGCCATTAAATGTAATATAGAATAAGACATATGAATGAAATAAGCATCAACTTGCTGTTAAAGACATATATGAACGAAATAAACAACAACTTGCTGTTAAAGACATATATGAACGAAATAAGCAACAACTTGCTGTTAAAGACACATATGAACGAAATAAACAACAACTTGCTGTTAAAGACATATATGAATGATATAAGCAACAAATTGATGTTAAAGACATATATGTAAATTATAAAAGTACATGTTAAGAGTAATGCAGGAAACACCGCATACAAAACACACACCCGCCCAAACAGCACCACAATAAACATTAAAATGTACATGTATATAAAAGACACAAAGAGACACAGAAAGGCAAAACAAACATACAATAGGGGAAGATGAAAGTACCGCCCTGGAACGGTCAGTGACAAAAGTCACTGGGTGGGGGGTGGGGGTAAACCAGTTTTGGGGCGCCCAACCTCACACTTATTCCATCCCCACCCTAAAAGACAAACAGTGTAAATAAATGTATCCCCTCTCCGACCAACCTACAACAACGGCGATGGCAAATACAGTGGATGTAAAAGGAAAACACATGTAAGTGAAGTAACTGTATCCACCTACCGCTATTGTACTCAATGATAGAGCTGCAAACAGAGTAACTGTAGAAAAGTAATAAAGGGAACGACAACAACGAGATGGTACAATTTTCCGACGTCCTCCTTCCGTTTCCGGATTTAAGAGGTCGCCTTCATAGAGTACTAAATTTTTCTTGTTTTTGTACATGCAAAGAGGCCAGCGTGATTGCCAACTGTAAACGAGTTGACAACCAGTATGTTGTAGTACCATAGGATCATATCCCTTTTAGTGAATTTTTTAATGTATTTAGTGAACAGTTATTGTTTAAGAGGGATTTCATGTAAATGTAAAATAATAAAGATATGAACTTGCCATAAATGCAGACATAAGTGTAGTGTTCATTGAGCAACTCCAGTTCCAATTGTATGGGACCAGCAACTTCGAACAAGTCTCAAAAAGTACAAATGACCAGCAACTACTGCTCAAGTCCAAACTTTAAACGTCACACGTTACCTGAACAGGTACAAATTGTCAGCAACTACGGCTCCAGCCGAACATTTCAACTCCACACGTTATCTAACCAAGTACAAATTGTCAGCAATTAAGGCTCCAGTCCAACCTTTGAAGTCACACGTTACTTGAACAAGTACGAATGATCAACAACTACAGCCCCATCCGAACCTTTAATCATCACATTATCAGAACAATTTCAAATAATGAACAACCACGGGATCCAGTCGAACCTTTAACCCTTCCACCGCCGCAGTCGCATAAATGCATCACGACAAATAGTGCAGTCCCAGATCAGACGCCGCTTTCTCAAGGCAGCGTCTGGTCAGGGAATTCATTATTTGTCTCAACCTCTATTTCTATATATGTGCTTTATTCCTTTAAAATTTGCATTTATTTATCTCATTTCCTTATTTTACTGAATGATTTAACAAACTTGGATTGCAGACGACACTTACAAATTTGGCATCTTAACATGTAAACGTAATAAGCAACCGCGAGCCGCATTAAAATTTACATATGTTACACGTTCGGCAGCAACTGTTGAACTGAGATTAAAATCACTATGCCACATCTGTTTATAACCTGAAAACAGATATTTCCTTCTGTAAGAGGTGATTATTTATGTAATCATTATCAATTCCAGTTGATATTTTCTATGGTAGATGACATTTTCTGTTATCAGATCAGATTCCATACTAGACGGTATCTTTTGTCCGAGTTTGTTCTCTCATCAAGTTTGCAATTAGATAAAGAAAAGAGAGTTAATAGCTGACAAACTTAGCATACTGTGCACTCGCCGTCTGCATAAATCATCCCTCGTCAAATTTCTCCCACGTTTTCGAAGAAATGATAAAGGTTTCGACGTTTGACAGAGGTCCAAATGAGATGCTTAAATTAAAACAATTTCAAGTGAAACTCCTTTATTTCTACACCAAACCCTATGTTGTGACCACTCATTTGTGTCTCAAAGATACTATTCTATAGAGTAGTGACAACGTAGGGTTTGGTGGAGAAATGACGATTTTAGTATTTGAGTACACGCGTTTTGTGGTCCCAAAGTAGGATTTGGTGGAGAAATGACGATGTTAGTAATTTTAGTGTGCACCTTTTGTGGTAACAACATAGAGTTTGGTGGAGAAATGACGATTTTAGTATTTGGGTACGCATATTTATCTGTTCTTCTGCTTTGAATCGCATGTGTTTGAATTCGTCCGCACGATGTTAACCCTTTCATATAAACGCCTTTTAAAGCATTTGCAAATAGAGTAGACCCAGATCAGAGGGTTCCATTTGAGGGTATCTGATCAGAATCTGTCCTGTGTCCTTATGGTGTATTATATAGTTCCTGTCTTACCCAAATCAATCTGTGTGCATATGCCGTGTCATGTGCCATGAATCCTTGCACGAACATGAATTTGAAGTAGGGAAATGGTAAAGTATTCGTACTTTACCATTTCCCTACTTCAAATTCATATCATATCATGACGACTGATTGCCAGCACGCTGGGCATTATTGTGTATAGTACGTCAGAAGTAGTCTAGTGTTCGTGTCATACTTGAAGCAAAGGTGATACATGTAACATTGTGAACTATCATTTGTCTTTCTCATTAAAATATTACAGTGCTCCCTCTCTACAACGACACCCTTTGGGATACGAAGATTGTATGTGTTGTTCAGAGGGAGTTGTTATAGAGAGGGAAAATCAAACATAATTAGCTTGTTTGCAGATCCCCAGATAATGTGTATTTCGGGAACTAAAACCGTTATGCCTCTATCAAACCCTATGTTGTGACCACTCTTTAGAATCGTCACTAAGTGACAAGTGACGATTCTAAAGAGTGGTCATAACATAGGGTTTGATGGAGGCATAAAGAAAATACGATGGAAAAAGTTGTTTCTGGAGCCTTGTTGTTTCGGAAACAGTAACATGCGTTGTTGTAAGGAAGGAATCGTTATTGAGAGGGTCGTTGTATGGAGGGAGCACTGTAGTGGTAATGGTCTCTCTTTACGTGTACACAAAGATGACGTCATCGTCAGCTATTTTGCTTCTATTTATAGTAACACGGCAGGAGCTCCCAATAGTATGTGAAAATAATTCACGGTAGTGCATAGTTTAAACTTAACAATTTCATTTTCATTGATTTTTGTAAATCTGGATTAAAGTGAATAAGAAATCAGCTTATGAATTACAATGCGACATGACTTTAAGTAAACGTTTTTTAAAATTTTAGGAAGGCCACTTTGTGTAAAAACTTACAAAAGTCAAAAAATACAGAAATATTATTAGGTTTATACTGTTTACATGTAAGTATTAATTTCACGTGATATTGGGCTGCCCTATATTCCTCGACCTTTCAATAAAATCTTTTAAGAAGAGTTAGATAGATAGATAGATAGATAGATAGATAGATAGATAGATAGATAGATAAGTTACTGAAATTTATAAAAAATCTTAGTAAAATATAATGCAATGTAAGATATGCTGTAAACAATTCAATTTCCTCATATAAAATTGTTTTCACCTATTTGCAATCAGAATAGACCCAGATAAGATGGCTCCTATAGGAACTGTCTGATCAGGGTCTTCTCTGTTTGCTTTTGATATGATATTGGTCTGATTCTAGTTTTGTCAAAGCAAACATTCCCATGAAAATTTAGTATTTTAAACATTGAGCTAATAAATATTCATGTTGTCATTATTTCCTTCATTAATACTGAAAGGGGAAGAGTTAAACTATACGCTACTATAGACTACTATACATGATTATACACTACTATTCGTCACTATACGCTACTATACACTACTATACATTATTATACACCAATATACATTACTATACATGACTGTACTTTACTAGACACTACTCTATATTACTATACTCTACTATACACTATAATACATAACTCTTTATTACTATACAGTACTAGAAACTACTATACTTTGCTTTACATTACTATATACTACTATATATTGTCATACATGATTATACATTGCAAAACACTACTATACATCACTATACACTACATTAATTTACACTACCTTACACTGTCATATATTTTTATACACTACTATACATTACTACACATTACTATACACTGTAATACATTACTATACATGACTATATACTACTATGCATTATTATACATTACTATACACTACTATACATTACTAAACATTACTATTCAATAAAATACACTACCATACACTGCTATACACTACTAATTACGACTACACATTACTTAACGCTGCTATACACTGCTATACATTACCATACGTTCCTATCCACTACCATACCTAACTATACTCTACTATAAATTACTATACACTGCTACACACTACTAAACACTACTACTGCTTTACATTACTATATTATTACTATACACTTCTTTACTAAACATTATAACACTACTATACATTACTATACGCTATTACACACTATTTTACACTACTATACATTGCAATACATTATTATACACCACTACACACTACTATACGTTACTATACATTTCTATACATTACTATAAACTACTACACACTACTATACGTTACTTTACATTACTATACACTACTACACACTACTATGCATTACTTTATATTACTATACACTACTATACATGGCTACACATAACTCTATGCTACTATACACTACGATACACTACTACACACTACCATGCATTACTATACACTACTATACACTACTTTACATTACTATAACTTAATATACATTACTGCTATACACGACTATACACTACTACATATTACTATACATTGCTACATATAACTCTTAGCTACTATACTCTACTTTACACTACTATACATTACTATACATTACTATACACTACTGTACTTTACTATACATTACTATACATTACTATACACTAATATACATTGCTATACACTACTGCACACTACTATACACTATTATACATTACTATACACTACTGTACATTACTATACACTACTATAGACTAATATACACTCTTACACACTATTATACACTAATATATATTACTATACACTACTATACACTACTATACTTTACTATACATTACTATACACTACTACACATTACTATATAATACTATACATTACTATATATACCGTAAATTCTGTATATTCCTTACATGACATTTGTTTTGCATTAATCATTCGCCTGATACGGACGTATTTTGACGCGTTGACATACAGAATAGACCACACAAGCAGTGATATCTGTGAAATTTACACAGAGAGAGAGGGGGAGAGAGACGCAGAGAGAGAGAGAGAGAGAGAGAGAGAGAGAGAGAGAGAGAGAGAAAGAGAAAGAGAGAAAGAGAGAGAGCATTTGTTCTTTGTATGTTTAATCCTACTTTATAACGTTCTGTTTCACTTATAGACCCACTCTAACCACACAGTATCCCGGTTAATTAACGCTGGATTAATTAAGTATTCTGAAAGAACGAGAAAGGGTTCATGTTAAGTCATTCATTATCCATTATATCATAGGCTATATTTAAATCCTATTTGAATAAATCTACTGAAAAGGAGCATTTACTATAGGAAAGGAATCGCTTAAACTTGTGTAGCTTTGACGCCATTGTGATAAATAGAGCATTTGATCCATATGAGCAAATGCTCCATTTATCAAATGCTTTCAAAAATGACATTTCCAGGGGCGTCAATAGGCGTCTATATGCGGGAATGTGTTAAGCGAATCGGATATTGGAACATTTTGAATGGTTGACAACCATTTAAATTGTTATCAAACGATCGTTTATTTTAAGATCGTCCAATTAAACTAACTAATGATTTTCACCCTTTATGTTTGTCTGGTGTCTTTGTACTTGTGCGTTTGTTATTGTTTAAAACATTTCATCTCGCGTCTTTGTGTCTGTGTATATGTGTGTATGCGTGATTGTGTATTACTTGCTTTCTATCGATGTTTTGGTGATGGTTGCGTCTTGTGTGTGGCTTTTCCTGCTGAACATTACTACCTTTTCATTAAAATTACGTTAAGTTTGACAAGTGACACACGCTGCCCAGATGGTACGTCACACAGAGGCTACTAATGCCCGGATGGAAGCCATACTTATTCATTATCTTCATATAAACGTGTTTTTAATAAAAAGGTATGATTGTGAAGGTATGAATGTGAAGATATCAATGTGAAGGTATGAATATGAAGGTATGAATATAAATGTATGTATATGAATGTATGAATGTGAAGGTATGAATATGAAGCTATAAATATGCAGGTATGAATGTAAAGGTATGAATATGATGCTATAAATATGAAGGTATGAATGTGAACGTATGACTATGAAGCTATAAATATGAAGGTATGAATGTGAAGGTATGAATATGAAGCTATAAATACAAAGGTATGAATGTGAAGGTATTAATATGAAGCTATAAATATGAAGGTGTGAATGTGAAGGTATGAATATGAAGCTATAAATATGAAGGTATGAATGTAAAGGTATGAATATGAAGCTATACATATGAAGGTATGACTATGAAGGTATAAGTATGAAGGTGTGAATGCTAAAGGTATAAATTTGAAGTTATGGATTAGACATTGTGAATATGAATGTACCCATATAAATGTATATATATGAAGCTATGAATATGAAGATATGACTAGGAAGAAATGAATATAAGGGTATGAATGTTAAGAAATGAATGTTATTACATTAGTTTTGCAAAGAAGGATAACGAATATATATACTCTTTACCACGCCGAACACATTTGCAAACAGAGTAGACCAAGATCAGACGAGTCCTGCAAGAGGTCTGCTCTGTTTGCTTATGAAATTATATAAATCTGATTTTTGTTGGTGTCATGGTCAAATATTCAAATGTACTTAATGCTATTATCACATATCCATTGAATATGCGTAAAGCCGTCGTTTATGATGTTAATAGTCATGAAATACATCGTTAACTTATTCTCTCCTAGGCTATTTTTAGACCCAACCTTCTTGAATTAATCTACCGAAAAGGAGCATTAACTAGAGAAAAGGATTATTTTAGAATTCTGTAGTTTGAAACAATTGTGATAAATACAGCATGTGCTCCTACAGGAGCACATGCTCTATTTATCACAATGGTTTCACAATGTGAATTTTATAGAGGCGCAAAAATGCGTCACTAGAGGATAAACCGTTAAAGGAAGACATTGGTATTCACCGTATGCATAAGGCTGCTAAAGCTTTAACCCATTACCCCATAGGCTGTTTTTTAACCTCTTTGAATAAATCTACCGAAAAGGATTGCTTAATAGAGAAAAGGAAAATGTTAGAATCGTGTAGTTTTGAAACCATTTTGATAAATAGAGCATTTGCTCCAATTGAGCAAATGCTCTATTTATCCTGTCACGTGCCTATTTTCCTGACGGATAACAAGGTGCCTGATAAACTTTTTGTTATTATGTCAGTTGGTCACATGACCGATGTTATTATGTCAGTTGGGCACATGACCTGTAGCCGAAACTACTTTTTTTACCCAGACGTACGCTTATTTATGAATACACAAATTTACGTCTACCGAGTACTGAATAAAAAAAAATAACAAAGCGAATTTGTTGATTTCAATTGATACCCATTAAACTAAATAATTATTTTACTTCATTCTCCCAAACTTATATTCTTCAACCGAGTCTAGAATTGAAATGTTATTAAGCGAGCCTTGGCGAGCTTAATAACTTTTCTATTCTAGACGAGGTTTAGATCAGCTTGTCTCTCAGCTTGTCTCAAACACCGTCAATGACAGGTTCTTTTTCTCACATAACCAACCGGGGCAACGGTTTTGTTTTGAGCATTTTTTAAAGCAATGTGACTTTTTGGAATTCCAGTGACGTAATAACGCCTTTATAGTGACGTCATCAACAGTCTAGATCCAGTAGAGTCGGGTATATTTTGCGGTGCATTTTGTGGTACATTCGGTACAAAATAATTATAGTTTGCTGTTTTGACAAGGATAAATAGAATATTTGGTTCCTAGCTTTGAATGAGAAATGTTATCTGGCTCGGCTTCTGAATATATCAGGTTCGCCTTCGGCTCACCTGATATATTCATCCGCCTTGCCAGATAACATTTCTCATTCAAAGCTAGGAACCAAATATTCTCTATTTATCACAATGGTTTCAAGAAGTGATTACAGTAGATTACAGTAGAACCTGTCCTAAGCGGCCTGTCATTTATTAAACACGAGACTCTTGAAAAGCAGGTGTTTGCTTAATGTATGTTAAACGTAATGCAGAGCTACAGGAGGTTTCTGCATTATATCCAACCTGCATTAAGCTACCATTGGTAATAAGTTGATACTATAGCGGTAATAGGAATGTTATAGCTTTTTAGGTGCTGCATTAACTCTTCCAAGGCATTAATGATGTCTGTATTTAACTCTTCTACATGCATTAATGATGCATGTATTTAACTCTTACACAACCATATTAATGATATATGTATTTAACTCTTACACAGCCATTAATGATGTCTGTATTTAACTCTTACACAATTATTAATGATGTCTGTATTTAACTCTTACACAGCCATTAATGATAATAATTAATAATGTCTGTATTTAACTATTTCGCAGCCATTAATGATGTCTGTATTTAACTCTTACACAGCCATTAATAATGTCTGTATTTAACTATTTCGCAGCCATTAATGATGTCTGTATTTAACACTTACACAGCCATTAATGATGTCTGTATTTAACTCTTTCATAGCCATTAATGATGTCTGTATTTAACTCTTACACAGCCATTAATGATGTCTGTATTTAACTCTTACACATCCATTAATAATGTCTGTATTTAACTCTTCCACGGCCATTAATGATGTCTGTTTTTAACAATAACACAGCCAATAATGATGTCTGTATTTAACTCTTACACAGCCATTAATAATGTAAGTATGTAACTCTTACTCAGCCATTAATAATGTCTGTATTTAACTGCCATTCATGACGTCTGTACATGTATTTAACTATTTCGCAGTCATTAATGATTGTCCCTTTTTAATGGAAAATGTGCACCAACGAGTTAATAGCAATACACACGTATATACATGTACACAATATTATTAATATTAGGATATACTGACCCTTTAATGTATGTCTCCGCCAAAAGATTGAGGGTGTGGCAACCTCCTTACCTACATGGTCAGTAACGCCATTGTCGCCATATTTGTTCAGGCTCGACATAATGACCAAAACAAACTTAATGCGCCAAACATTGAACTGAATACAGTAAAAACTGTCTTAAGCGAACATTCATTAATTGAACAAAGAATCCTTAAAAAGCAGGTGGTTGATTAATGTAGGGCGCAAGTAATGTAGACAGTGACATGTAATGCTTCTTCCACAACAAGTCTGCCAATTGGTCCGAAACTTTTACAATATTTGAACGCAGTTCATGATCGCAGTCGATGTGGCTTTTTTAATCAAGAAGTAATCCATGTTTTGCATGATACAGGGTACAAATCCGGCATTCAACATTGCTGCTAGCATGTTTAATTTTTTTCTCAACTTCATGCGTTAGTTTCAAGTTGATATTGCCAACGCCAACGTTTCCAGATTCCCCATGTAGCGGTTGTGAATCTCATAGCTGAGAAAATACACGTCAGTCTTAAACGTACGTGCCTTTTGCGGACACAATTTTGTTTCTTATTTAAAAACAAACTGGCAAATGGTTGGCAATATCTAGATATTTCCATGTCAAGGACTAAATACTGAATGAGCAGGGATCTCACTCAAAACCACTATGTGCAGACACTGAATAATGTTTTTATCAAACCTTATGACCCTTAACTGTTTGTATTATACTATATATCCATGCCATTGTAAATTCGACATTTCTGAACACTATAAACCAAGATCACGGACACTGTTTGACATAAAGGGATGCACTTAATGTAATTTACTATTGTCACACAATGTCGGTGACAGTCGGTGTGCGATACGGTGTACGTAACCGTCTGTCTGTGTGATATGTACAGTCTGTCTGCGTGATACGTTGTACGTGACAGTCTGTCTGCGTGATACGTTGTACGTGACAGTCTGATTGCGTGATACGTACCTGGCAGTCGGTCTGTAAGATTAGGTCGATGCGCGCTTTGAGCAGGTCCGCCTTGGTTTGACTTGTTTCACAAATTACAGTAAAACATTTCAGCAGCGATCTCTCAACAGCGACTGTCATGAACAGGGGAATAATTCTCATTGTGATTTTTTACAACATATACATCTATAGAGTTAGAAAATATGTGATAGCATTGCATCGATGGTAGCTTTCAATGTGTTATTGCGTTTTATATTATGCTATACAATATCCGCATTTCGAGACAAAATTATCATTGAAACATAAAGCTAAGGATTTCAGATTTACAACATGTGGTATATCATACCCCAACAACGAAATTATGATGGTATACCTGAATCAGATTGTCAGTCTGAAAGTCATTCAATCTGTCCACCCCATATGTCCGTCCCTCTATCTGTCCGTCTATTCATCTGTCTGCCTGTATGTCCATTTATAGACGCAAGTTTCCATATCTACAAGTTTGCTTAAAACTTGATAATAAAATAATCTTATTTTAGTAACCAATGTACCTGCTAGTTATGCCTCCCCCAGTAAACTGGGGAGACATCTTTTTTTTGTGCGGTGTCCGTCTGTCTGTCCATCCGTATGTCTGCTGCCCCCCTTCCGTCCGTCCGCTCATCTGTCCGATTTTAATTTATCTGTGCGGTTTCTCCAAACCTTTGATCAGATATTCATGAAATTTCATAGGATTGATCAGCACTATGCCTAGTTGTGTTTATCTTATTCCTGTTCCAGTTCCATGATTTTCTGCAGAGTTATGGGACTTTGGTTTTTATGCCCCCCCCCCCCCCACAACGGCGGGCATACAGTAATCGCATTGTCCGTCCTTCCGTCTGTCCATCCGTCCTTCCATCCGGCCATCCCAAATTTCGTGTCCCTTCTATAACATTTTTTTATCTGTGAATGGATTTCAAAATAACCTGGCACAAATGTTCACCACACAAAGACGATGTGTCGCGTTCAACTCCCTGGTCCATGGGTCAAAGGTAGGTCAAGGTCATCCTTCAGGGTCAAAGGTCGGGGCATAGTGTTTCACAAACACATCTTGTTTTACATTGATTTTTTGTCTTCGCGGTCTCGGATTGATCAGCACTATGCCTAGTTGTGCTTATATTATTCCTGATCCGGTTCGACGATTTTCTAAAGAGTTCTAGGACTTTGAAAATTGTATATGGGAAACTTTGTCCGCGCGGGGGTGGGGGCATAAGTTTTTGTAGAAAAACAATTCTAGTTTCATTTGAACCTGATCATTATTTATTTATTGGTCCAGGTTCCACTTTATACAAAAGTAAATTAGTAGCTTGTAAGATGGGATGTGGCGGGGTGTCCGTATTGGTTCGTACACAATTACATATTCCTAGATGAACTATGGGTCATTCTTGATGGACATCTGTGTCAATCTAACATACATGCTTTTAGTGACTTCATTGTCGCATGGAGGTATCCATTACGGTTACAACACAAGACAGATCAATTACATTTTTGCATTTATGATCAGGATTTTAATATGTAGGCTTGTGAATGGCACATCGCAGGTAACGCGCTTGACTATCAGTCCGGAGGTCCGGGGTTCAAATACCGGTCCCTCCCGGAAATTTCAGAGACGCTTTTCCGTGTCTCCCATCCGCACATCCTCTCCACCCAGGGGTTAAAATGGGTACCTGTGAGGGTCACTCGCCGGTACTGCGGCTGTATGATTGCGCCATATGTTAGCAGTGCTCAATATTGTAGGCCAATGACTCAATGACCAGGGGAGTAAATGTACAGTCGGCTGAGCGGTCATTCGGACTGAAAGTAGACTATAACTAGGTACTTTACTTTTACATCTGAATGGCATGTTGTTTAAAATTAGAACAAGAGGCAGTTGAGTTAAAAAGTGATCAAAAATCCTCAGTGTCCTTTCTCAGAAAATGTTTTCTCTGAAAAATATTACCATATCATTGTTCTACAAGGTCTTATTAATAATTCCCATTAGACTGAGGTTAAAGGGATTGCCCCAAAGGTTATTACAAAGGTTTTGATATGATTCAAGTTTCACATTTGCTTTACACTTGGCATATGAGGGTAGCTCTAAGATATGTTAACTAGCTGGTGATAGGATAATGTATCGATCTGCTAATAGTAATTCTCACCGGGGGTGTTGAAGATCAAGAGAACAAGAGCGTTCTTCTGCTCTCCTCCAATCTTTCCTGTTGGATCATTGATTGCCCTATATGGCAAATGAATGATAAAACTGACGTAAAGCAAATATACATAACAAACAATAGCCCTACTCACAAATACATATATTCTCACCGGCTACTGACATAAGTGTGGAAAGTCATTATAGGTATTCACAAGTTTAAAAAAAACAGACATCCTAATAATTCAATAATGTTCCAAAGTTGGTTGCCTGACCAATGCACAAATAATATTGCCTAAACTATAATAATTTGGAAAATTTGGATTCTGAATTACAGCCTGGTCGTTTGTATTTTTACGAGCGCTATGAAAAGTATTCGCTGCATAGTTGTTGATGATTGCACTCCATCATCGCACAGCAAAGATCGCGTCTGGCATGACCTACAAATTTATGGTGAATGTAGTAGACAGACAAATGGCTGCACTTCATGTAACAATTTGAAGCAGATCTCCTATTTCTAACCAATTTAAGGACTTTGCTTAGGGTTTTCTTTCCTGGTTGGGAACCCCACTGTGCTTGTCTTACAATTATAATTAAGGGTGTGCCAATGCAAAGTTACACATGAACTTATACTTTAATAGTGATGGTAATCTTCCCTATGTCATGGAGTCATTGCTCCAGTCCCGCATCTCTAATATAGTGGGACGCTGGTGTATGTATCAGCAGGAAAAGCCAAATACATTACGAAGTATTCTGTTTTCTCTGACCAGCTTCTAGAACTTGATTTACTACTTCAGTTGTATGGTCAGACGCTCATCTACTTAATCCAGTTAGTACTTAAGTGCCGAGACCTTCTTTTTGTCATTAAAAGTGTTTGCTATATCTTTCTATTGCCAATGCAATGGTTGACTCTATTTACTTAGAAACCTGTTTAATCGTTATGCTTAGCATATGATGACCAGATTCTCTACTTCGATGTCATCACCACAGTTCTTGATTGATTTTCCCTTTAAAATTCAAACATAATGTATATAATCTTCCATGGCCAAAGATGTTATACCACATTGATAATTAATTTCTGTTTGAGCAAACGTTATCCTATCTACTATTGCAGCACGATTATAAGCATGTGCTTTGACATTGTTTACACTAGTAAATTTCTTCTGCAAATTTATTTACACTGTTTGTCTTTTAGGGTGGGGATGGAATACGTGTGAGGTTGGGCGCCCATAAACCGTTTAACCCCCCAGTGACTTTTGTCACTGACCGTTCCAAGGCGGTACTTCCATCTTCCCCCTATTGTATAAGTACGTACAAAAATGAGTCATGCAGGAAACACCACATACAGAACAAACACTCGCCCGAACAGCAACACAAGGAAACAACAAATGTACATAGGTAGAAAAAACAACAAGAGACGCACAAAGACAAAACAAACATACAATAGGAGGAAGATGGAAGTACCGCCTTGGAACGGTCAGTGACAAAAGTCACCGGGGGTTTAAACCGGTTTATGGGCGCCCAACCTCACCCTTATTCCATCCCCATCCTAAAAGACAAACAGTGTAAATAAACGTATCCTCTCTCCGACTAATCTACAACAACCGCGACAGCAAATACAGTGGTAAAGTGCATGTATAACAAAAAAACCCCCCAAAAAACAAACATTTAATTGAACATACTGTATCAACCTATCCCTAGTGTACTCAATGATTGAGCTGCAAACAGAGTAACTGTAGAAAAGTAATAAAGGGTACGACAAAAACGAAATAGTACAGATATCCGACGTTCTCCTTTCATTTCTGGATTTAAGAGGTCGCCTTCATAGAGTACTAAACCTTTCTTGTCGGCGTACATGCAAAAAGGCCAGCGTGATTGCCAACTGTAAAAGGGTTCACAACCAAACATGCAGTATGTTGTAGTAATACAGGATCATATCCCTTTTTAATGAATGGTTTTATATATTTGATGAACAAAGTGAGAAAATGGGTATGTCCAATAATTTTACGAAGTTTGTAAATCACATCACCATAAAATTCAGGATGTGAGATACCGTGTCGCAAAAGTACCTGAGATTACATTTGTACTTGCCAATAAGCGAGAGATTTCGATAGTAAAATTTAGAGAAAGTTTTTCTTAGTTTATGGTATCTATATCCTTGTTTAAGCAGTTTTTCAGTTAAAATGAGATTTCGACTGTTAAAATCGTCAATAGATGAACAAGCTCTAGCAAAACGAATAAATTGAGATATATAAACCCCGTAAGATGGAGCACGGGGAACATCCCCGTCAAGATGAGGAAAATTTACAATATTAAAATCAAAATCATCTCTTCTGTCATATATTTTAGAAGAAATCATTCCATTATTAACCTTAAGGTCTAGGTCAAGAAACGCTGCATAATTGTCGGACGGGTTAGCTTTATTCAATTTGAGTTCTTTAGGATAAATTTAGGAATCAGAGCATCAAAGAAAGGGTTATCTAAGTTAAAAATATCATCCAAATATCGACAAGTTTCATTGAAGGCTTTTATAACATCTTCTTGTGATTGAGGATTCAAACTCAACATGAAATCTCTCTAATAGCAGTACAAAAACAAATCTGCGACAAGTGGTGCACAATTCGTACCCATGGGAATACCAATTACCTGACGGTATATAGCATTCCCATAACGTACGAATATGTTATCCAAAAGAAAGGTTAGTGCTTCGCAAACTTCTGAGCAAGTCCAATTGGTGTAATATTTCATTTGCTCGTCAGTAAAGAAAGCTTTTTCAGCATTACATGCCAAGAATGATGTTTTTTCTCGGGCAAATACTTTCTGGATCAAGTTAGTAAGCTTATCCTTAATTAAAATATGAGGAAGAGTTGTGTACAGAGTAGAAAAATCGTACGTGCTTACAGTGGATGCAAGATACCTTTTGTTCTTAAGTTTGTTTAAGACTTCTGAAGAGTTCTTAATAGACCAGAAGAGATTTATTCCAGAATTTTCATAAGTCTTATCACAGTAAAATTTTACATGTTCCTTTACCTTCGTTAAACAAGAAGTCAAAAGTATAGACAATTTAGTAGTTGTACATGAACTAGAATTTGCAATGAAACGCGCTTTATATGGTTTTTTATGTAGTTTTGGTAACCAATACATAGTAGGAAGTTTATGTTGTGTAATTTTAATATCGGTTCCAAATTGTTCACACTTTTTGACATGGTCTGAAATGATGGTCTTTTCGTCAGTGGTAACTGAAATGTATGACTTGGTATTAATAATTTCCTGCTTCAAGACATCGATATAATGTAATCGTCAAATAATAATCACATTATTTGATGCCTTATCAGCAGGAACAAAAACGTATTTTGAATGGAAATCCTGTAAACCCTTTTTAAGATGTCTAAATGAAGTACTAGGTTTAGGTGGAAGAAGGTGTTTATTAGAGCTATAGAAGGAAATGCGTTTATCAATAATATCAAAAATTAGTTTTTTCTAACTAGAAAGAGCATTGGACTCAAGTTTATTCGTTAAGTATTCTTAACAAATTTGGTCATTATGCTTTCCTCATTGCTTGTACGACGACGGAAAAGACTTAATACTCTATGAAGATTCCCTCTTAAACCCGTTTACGGAGGGGGGAAATTAGATATTTGTATTTTGCCAGTTCTGTCGTACTCCAAATGACTTCTCCACAGCTGCTCTGACCTCTGAATAGTCATCGAGTACATGTCTACGATGTCAAGTTTATTCTTTTTCAAACAAAACAGTTGTACATACTTAATATCCACTAGTATTTGTATCTTCTTGCGATTTATTTTTTATATAATGTCGGTGTAGAAGTGTTTCATATAGTTTTCCCGTACTTTTAAATTATGACGTCATTTAAATGATGACGTCGCTTGTTTACCTCTAGCGTTTATTTTAAAGTCATTTCATTTTGGCAGACATCGTTATTCATGTTGTGAAGTTGTCTGGAGGGGGAATTTTATTTACAATTTGACTTTGATGAAAGTGGGATAAGGACGAGGTTGGGTACCCATAAACCAGGTTTAAGTCCCCCAGTAGCTTATTTTGGTAACTGACCGTTCCAAGGCGGTACTCCTGCTTTCAGCCTGTGGTCAACAGGACGTGATTTGAACACTCGATTTCGTGAGCATGCATATCAGTGTCGAAATCGTAAACTAAACACTTTTTCATACCAACACTTTCGGAAATCTGGCCATTCTTTTAAAGATGTTTTAGTACAAATTGTTGAGCATATAACATATGATAAGGAGTCCACTAGTAGCTTTAAATCGAAAGCTAGATTTATATCTGAATTAAATTGGATCACAAAATTGCAAACACCTTTTCCTTTAGGACTGAATGATAATATTTACCGGACTAGAAATATTTCAAAAGAACCAGATATAGATATTTGTCAATTTTTTCTATTAGAAAACGCAAATCTCGATCACATGGCATTCGCAAAAATGGTAATATTAAACGAAAATCTCGTTTGAAAATGACTCTTCTTGATCTACATACTTTACGTCTAACCTCTGGTAAACATGCCATGCTTTCTAGACTTTCCTCCTTATCTATATGTTCATTAAAAGAAATTGACGAGCAAGCCGATAAGATTATTTTTAGATCAGATCCTCTCATAGGAACGGCTAGTTTGATACAAAGCTTTACTCTACATGTTCTCAGACCGCACATTGACAAATTGTCTGAACACCAAAGATTTTTCTTGAAAATTCCTTTTATCAATAAAGGTATTGATTTTATTGACCTCCAAAGTATTTTTAGAGACAAAAATGTAATTGACACTATTCCTAAATACTTTAAAAATACAGAACCACCTATCATCTGCTACAAATATAACAAACCCATCAGAAATACTATTTTCAACTATAATAACATTGTGGTCGACCTTAATATTAATGATAATATTCCTGATAATTGAGATTGCACCACCTCAAAATTTTGCTATTCTCCGGCTGGTCATGTGATTACTGGTAATTTTGAGATAATTAAAGATAAACGTCTACGATCTCTTTTGAGTAAAGGTCCCAAATATAGAATACCATCCTTGATAGAATCAGATTGCGGAGGCTTTACAAAATTTTAGTATTAAATGGTGTCGAAGAGAACATGTTGAGTCTAATACTTGGAAAAAACTAATTTTTGATATAATTGATAAACGCATTTCCTTTAATAGCTCTAATAAACACCTTCTACCACCTAAACCTAGAATTTCTTTTAGACATCAAGCGCGTTTCATTGCAAATTCTAGTTCATGTACAACTACTAAATTGTCTATACTTTTGACTTCTTGTTTAACGAAGGTAAAGGAACATGTAAGGTTCTACTGTGATAAGACTTATGAAAATTCTGGAATAAATCTCTTCTGAATAAAGCTAACCCGTCCGACAATTATGCAGCGTTTCTTGATCTAGACCTTAAAATTGATAATGGAATTTCTTCTAAAACATATGACAAAAGAGATGATTTTGATTTTAATATTGTTAATTTTCCTCATCTTGACGGGGATGTTCCCCGTGCTCCATCTTACGGAGTTTATATATCTCAACTTATTCGTTTTGCTAGAGCTTGTTCGTCTATTGACGATTTTAACAGTCGAAATGTCGTTTTAACTGAAAAACTGCTTAAGCAAGGATATATATACCATAAACTAAGAAAAACTTTCTCTAAATTTACTATCGAAATCTCTCGCTTATTGGCAAGTTCCAATCTAATCTCAAGGAGCTTCTGCGACACGGTATTTCACATCTTGAATTTTATGGTGATGTGATTTACAAGCTTCGTAAAAAGGGATATGATCCTGTAGTACTACAACATACTGCATGTTTGGTTGTGAACCCTTTTACAGTTGGCAATCACGCTGGCCTCTTTGCATGTACGCCGACAAGAAAGGTTTAGTACTCTATGAAGGCGACCTCGTAAATCCAGAAATGAAAGGAGAACGTCGGATATCTGTACTATTTCGTTTTTGTCGTACCCTTTATTACTTTTCTACAGTTACTCTGTTTGCAGCTCAATCATTGAGTACACTAGGGATAGGTTGATACAGTTTTTTCACTTATATGTTTTCGTTATACATGCACTTTACCACTGTATTTGACGTCGCGGTTGTTGTAGATTAGTCGGAGAGGGGATACGTTTATTTACACTGTTTGTCTTTTAGGGTGGGGATGGAATAAGTGTGAGGTTGGGCGCCCATAAACCGGTTAACCCCCCAGTGACTTTTGTCACTGACCGTTCCAAGGCGGTGCTTCCATCTTCCCCCTATTGTATGTTTGTTTTGTCTCTGTGCGTCTCTTGTTGTTTTTATAGTTATGTACATTTGCTGTTTCCTTGTGTTGCTGTTCGAGCAACTGTTTGTTCTGTATGTGGTGTTTCCTGCATGACTCATTTTTGTACTTTTGTTGTTTAATATGCTTAATGTTTCATGTTTTTCGTCTTGATATGCATCCTGTTATGTTTTGTCTTGTGGCTTTACCGTTTCTTGTTTGATGGTGTTTGGTGCGGTGTCATTTCGTGTGTGGCTCTCCTTGTTTGACTATTTTTCCATAGTAGATGCTGAAGAAATGCTGATTGACACTTAATTATACAAAAGACCAGTGGTGACTTTAAACTCAAACTTTAGACTTCAAACTTCACACTTCACACTTCACGGCTCACAGTTACTATATAAACACGAATGACGCCATGAGATCGTGAGACTATTTGTACCAGAGTTTTCATTTCTTAGTATGAAGTTATCATGAAATAGCACTATATTAAAAAAAATCATATAATTCTGTACCAGAATGACTCAGGACATCAATAGTATTATGAATTTTTTTCCTAATAAATAGGCAGAGTAAAGTTAATGTAATATTATGAACTTTGAAATGTTATGTGTGAACGGTACCTTTATAACCATTGCTTAGAATATTGGTATACTCTGCATTACACGGGATAGCATTGCGCTAGAGATTTGAAGCGCACGCGTGCACGCACGCACACACACACGCACACAGACAGAGGAGATGGGGTTTTTTAAACACGAACAAACGCACTAGTACAAAGACTCCAGACCAAAAACAAATGCAACGGCAAACACACACAAACACACACGATACAAAAACTACAAACCCGAACACATTAGTACAAAGACACCAAACAAACAAAAGCAAGGGTGACAAATAGAGTGCCGTCTTGGGACGGTCAGTCGCAAAACCACAACTGGAGTTGTAACCCGGTTTACGGATGTCCTAACCACACACTTATCTCAAAGTCACCCAGGGCCCCTGGCTTACCATGCCAACACTCTACCGACTGAGCTACCAATCCACACAGTAAAGTCTATCAAGTTATTTTACCACAATCTCTACCCGACTACACACACACCCTCTACACAAGAATTCGTCCCAAATTCATTTTCAAAGAAACAAAGTTCTGTGTGTTAACTATTCGTAAAGATAATCACATATTCACCGAATTTAGATGGCTACTTGGGTCGCTTTCCGGCGACTTCGGCCGTTAACTGATATTTACAAGCAAGTACAGTAAAACCCTCTGATGCGACCACCAGAAAATGTATAATTATGGGTCTGAAGACAAGTGTTTGCTTAATGCAGGACGGAAGTTATGCAGACAGGAAACATTACGTTCGTCCAACATTAACCCTTTACTTCATGAGTACTCGTGTAAAAACTTATGATATTTATATATATTAATTAACTCATATTGAAATAGCAGAATCATAAGCAAGCACAGCAGACACGATCGGACGGCTGCTATTGGAGCTGTATGATCTGGGTATACTATGTTTGCAAAGGCGTAAACAGGCGTGTTTATGATAAGCAACCATTTTCTTGTGTTGCTGTTCGGGCGACTGTTTGTTCTGTATGTGGTGTTTCATGCATGACTCATGTTTGTACTTTTTATGAAACCTGGGTTTGTTCATAAAGCAGCCGAATTAAAGAGTTTTTTACTGTGCAGTACGAATATGAAGAACACAACAAATGGAATAAATGAACAAAACACAACATGAAAACAGTTCTTTTAGTTCTATTATGTTGTTTTACAATCACCATTGACTGAAACCATCTGCGAGAGATCGCTTAATGATTATATTTTGAAGTGAAACTAGTTTATTTCACCATGACAAAATTGTTACACATTTGATAATCAGTATTTCATTCCGTGGCAATGATTGTATTTCACTCCGCTGCCAAGGAAGACATTTGCGATCGCTAATGCAAAAAGGGTACGAGGTTATAAAACTTATGATTCTGAGTCTAAGTTCATTCTTAAGTATCTGATTGGTAAGAGTTTGAGCAAGGTCAAACTCTGACCAATCAAATGCCTGAAAACGAGCTCAGACTAAGGCAAAATGTTGTATAACCTCGGGGGTAAAACGCAATGAAAATACATTTGTTTTAAATATTTTGCCAGGTTTTAAATAGTTTTCACATCATCTGCTTGTAACAATGCAATAAACTTCATCATGCTTGGACTGTTAATGAAATAGTTGTTGATATACTTTTTTCCTTATATCAGCAAAGCATGGACATTTAATAAAAAGGTAGAGTTCGTCCTCTATATCAGTCTGTCTACAACACAAGTAATATCTTTCATTTCTCGGTAATCTATTTGATGAAAATCTACCAGTCTGTATGTGTAATATGTGAGCCGATACACTGATCTTAGTAATATATGTTCTTAAATCAAACATTTAAAGGTAAGACATCCAAATATGCTTCATAACAGAATGATATTTTACTTTGTTATAAAGGTCTAACACTGCAGTACCTTCTTCACCTGAATACCAAGATTGATAGAAATTATCTAACAGACGGTGTTTGAAAATGTTGATAAATGCTTTAACATTTACAATATTCTGCTGGTTCCAAAAAAAAGCAAGTCCATGTTTGTAAAGTATATCTTTCGCATGTAACAACTAGCTTTTATACCCATTATTACAATATTCTATACACATGTTGTACACTGTTTGAAATATAATATTATCAGTGTTTAACAATTTATACTAGTAATTCACTATTTTTACATGACGTGATATGTAAAGTGAATACCTGCCTAACTCACCATAAACGCCCATCGTAGAGGTGGTAGCTCTCACGTTTAGAACTGACTTACAAAATTTTAAATGGATTCTGAAAATTTCTTTTGACTTACTATGACCCCATATTTCTGAGGCATATACTAATATAGAGCCAACAAATGCGTCGAAAAGTTGACATTGCAATGTTGGTTCAAGTTTGACATTTTTACACTTGATTAAAAGTATGTTTAATGCCTTTAGCGCTTTCCCCACCAAATGCTCCTGGTTATGAACAAATGTAACTATAATTAAAGGCTGTACCCAAATTATTGAAATTGTCAACAACTTCTTAATCACAGCCATTATATATTCACTTGCTAAAAGCCATCCCCTTTTTCTAAATACCATTACTTTGGTTTTAGAAGTATTCACCTCCAAACTCCATTTGTTACAATATGATGATAAAGGTTTAAACTATGCTGCATATCGTTTGATGAGTCGCCTAAAATTATAATATTTTCTGCAAACAACAATAAAATAAAAACAATATATTTAATTGTCAACCCCGCATTCATATTTTCTTGTAGATATAGTTTAAGGTATTCTAAATACAGGGAGAACATTATTGGTGAAATTATCTCCCCTTGCCTCAATCCATCCGCATACTAAATCACTGAATAATCATTACACGCTCTTACACATGGTTTTATCTTGTTGTACATAGTCCTAATTACCCTTAGTATTTCCCGTCAATCCCGTTCCAGTTTTAACCAGAGTGCATTGCGATATATACAGTCAAAAGCTTTTTTAAATCTACAACTACACAATACAACCTTTCGTTTGCTTTCAAATATTTCTGAACGCTAGATTGATTGCAATATATATAGTAAATCAATTGTAGATTTACCAGTTCTAAACCAAAATTGACAGTCAGATAAGAAATTATTATTTTCACAATACTCTACTATGCGCTTATTCAGAATACTCGTGAATACCATGGATAAACAGCTGACTAAGGTCATCCCTCTATAATTATTTACATCACGTTTATCACACTTTTTATGCATTGGTATAATAACCCCCTCGGTCCATTTATCCGGAAAACCCCACTACCTACAATTGCATTAAATATATCACACATATGAGAAACTAATATATCACACGATTCAATAAAATATTCATTAATCAACATATTCCCCGATGCATTTGCCTTTTTTAAGGATTTAACAGCCTATATTACTTCTGTTATATTATTTTTTTCCATTAAATTCCGAACTACTATTTTCTGTATCATTGAAAATGATGAGAAATGTTCTGCTTCTTCATTTTGAGACTGACAAATATCATTTCCAAGCTGAGAAACATATTCGTAAAATAATCCTAATGGTATTTGGTTTAAACTGCTATTCTTTTTCTTACTAAAATATTTCCAGAAATCTCTTGGCTTTGTATGTCGCAGGTTTTCTGTTTCATTAACTTTTTCAATTCGTATTGTCTGCGTTTTGTCTTCACGAGATATTTGTAACTGTTTTTTGACAATATAAATTGTCGTCTGCTATCATCGGTATTATACCTAATAAATAATTTCAAGGAATGTTAATACTCTCTCTTTGCTTCTATATATTCCCTATCAAACCGCTATTTATGTGTAATGAAAGACTGCTTACTACAAAATTGATTATTTCGATATTTAACATGCTTACAATATAATGGATCAGCAGCTTGACGTATAATGCCAGTAAATGTATTTATGCACTCATTTATAGAATATTTGTCTGATATGTCAATACTATCTGTTACAGAATTAAATTATTCAAATTAGGAATTATACCACACCTACATGGTTAGTACGTGTCTTATCTGGATCCAAGCTGTTTGCAAATATGAGTCATGACGTGGATAGCAGGAGAAGGCTTAATAGCTGCAGATTTCAAATGTGCAGGTCAAATCAGGCCTTCAATCCCGAACATTTTCTTGATCAGTTGGCTCACATTTTTCCTGGTAGTTTCTAGTATTGCAAGCGAAGCATTATCATAAACAGTGTTTTTGTTAATGGATTTAGAGGATGGTCTGTGGAAACTGCCCTCCTGGTGCTTGTAGGTGCACCATACTGTTTTGTATGTTACTGGTACACTCAGAAAGCTGCTAAGTCTGAATATTTCATTGAAGAAATCCTGTCGAAGGTGATTGTAGGACAGGATCATCGTTTCACCTTTGAAATCATTTAGCCATTTGTAGTAGAACGTTGTCCATTTTGAACATGCCGACGGAACGAATGCGTGCCAGCCTGTAAGGCAATTCAGATATTTCATATTAGTTATCTCAAGCAGAGTGACATTTTAATGTTGCTCATTTGTATTTACTTGTTTTACAATTCTGAACATAAATCCATTTTAATCCATACTGTTTGCATAATGCATGATTTACTTCTTTGCGAAGGCGTAATATAGGTTATATGGTGTCCCATTTGACCCAGTGTGTTTGAAAAGTTAATCAAAATAACAGATTTACCAATGGTACAGTTTCACATTTTTTACTTTCTTAAGTAAGCAGAAGATATCATCATCTTACAGAACGTTCGAAATGTCTAAGCCTACGGAAACATATAAGAATTCCACCAGCATATTGACAATTAAATAGCGTTGATTCAGATGAGATGCCGTGTTACTTGGCGTCTCATCTGAATTAAAGTTGTTGCAAATGCTAGAATGTATGGAAATATGTAGGGAAAAGCTGAGGCCCGTTAGAGGTACATTTAATCGTGACCAGGGACAGTACAAATTCAGATAATCAAGTGTGACTCGTTTTGTAATTGTGAGAAACAGAACTGGAATTGCTGTGGTTGGTACAAATGACATCCTTAAAGACGACTTAAAGTGTATCCCAAATGAACAAAAATGTTCAGAAATAAACCAGTGACGCATATTTGAAATATTTTATAATTGTATGAATACGCTGTTTTAATTACCATGTAAATGTAATACACTGAACATACTCATAAACTGTATGAAGCGCAAACGAATATATACAATGCATTTTAAACTAATCAAATATGGCATATTGGCCTGTTATATAATTCCGTAGTTGGTTGATGTTAAAGAAATCTGTTCTAACTTTAGTCAGTAGGATAGATTCAACAAGGAGTTTTATGGAGATATAGAAGTAACCGGTCGAATCCTTGGTCACAGCGATATAAAGAAACCCTTTTCCCTTCACTGTTTGCATTTGTTTCTATAAAAACTATTTAGTCCGCAATGCATTCGTCAAACAGAGCTCTGCTATTCTGGGATTTGTTGTACATGTTTTCAATTCCACTCCCTATCGACTGTTACAATGAGGGGTGCGCCTGCGAGAAGACATGTTAAGGTATCGGTTCGACACCACTGTTACGTCGCCTGCCTATTTGTTTATAAATATGCGAAGGAGAAGATTTAATTCCTGTCCGATAAGCTGTTTCTTGTTCTAAGTTCTGGTTTCTTTATTCAATACTTGGGCAATATCGTATATCGTATCGAAATATACATCATACGTGCGCGGGAAATCTTGTTAAAAGCAATTAGTGCGCGAAAAAAGGGTTTTATGAATATTTTGCTGTTTTATTTACATTTTGACTTTGGTGAAAGTGGGATAAGGACGAGGTTGGGTACCCGTAAACCAGGTTTAAGTCCCCCAGTAGCCCCCTTTTTTTTGGCTGCTAGCCGTACCAAGGCGGCACTCCTGCTTTCAGCCTACGGTCAATTTTGTTGTTTAATATGCTTAATGTTTAATGTGTTTCGTCTTGATATGCGTCCTGTTATGTTTTGTCTTGTGGCTTTACCGTTTCTTGTTAGATGGTGTTTGGTGCGGTGTCATTTCGTGTGTGGCTCTCCCTGTTTGACTATTTTTCCATATTTACATTTCGTTTCACTAAAGGGGAACAATCTTTAAACGATATGTAACGGTGATGCCTTATTTAGCATGTAGCACCCACAAGTACACGTAATTTGCAGGTTTTAAATTGCTTTTGACGAGTTTATCCATACTATCACACCCATGAATATGTTACGGTTTCTTCCCAATCAACTGACACTTGTTACGTTCTCTTATCTACGGCGTTAACTACATATTAAATGTAGTATAAATATCGGTCTTGGAGACAGGTGGCACCTTAATGCAGGGTGAAACTCATGCATTACTTTCACCATGCATTTATTAAGCAGCCACCTGCATAAAAGTATCTAAATTCGTCTCTACTAAAATTCCAGTTTAGAGGGGGTTTACTGTACATCTGCAGATAATACTCGAGAGATAGATTTTTAAATTCTGTCACACTACCCATGGTATTACTCAGGGAGCCAGTGGGGTCTACCGTGCTAACCCCACCCCCCCCCCCCCAAGACTAGTCGGGGATGCACGGTAAACCCCACTTTGCTCCCTGAGTATATATCTTTGGATCTATGCAAGACGTCGATTACATGGTCATTACAATTACTTACTGATGTTTTACTGCCGGTGTTTTTCTAAAACAAATTGTAGGAGACAAAACTAAGATCACCCTAGCGACATGCACAACTACACTTCATACTGTGAAATTTTATTGAAATCTACCCAGCCGTTTTTTAGAAGAAGCGCAGACAAACTTTGCGACAGGCAGACAGGGAAGACAATAATACCATAAGCAAACAGAGCAGACCCTGATCAGACGTCTTCTACAGAATTCGTCAGATCTGGGTCTGGCGTGTATATACTTTATATCAGGAAAAATATTAGCTGACGAAAATATCAATTTTGCAATGGAGAATTGGCCAGTCGTGCTTATTGTTAATAATATTGTTTTATTATAGAACCATGTTGTAACTCTCAGTTTCATACGATTGTCGTCAGTTCATAGATGTGCACGCAGTATCTTTTGTGTTTCTATCTTCTGTTCTCTGTCTTCTATTTTTTATACCAAAAGACAAACGATACACAACATATGATTTTGTTATACAACCCACATCCTATCAATACAAGGTTGTTACTAACCTTTTACCAGATGAATATTCATGTATGACTTATTTTAGTTGTATTAAAAGCACAAATATTTGCTATTGCTGACAAATAAGAATATGTAACATTTCAGCAAACAGAACAAACCCTGATACATCCAGGATCCTCTGCTCTGGATCCACTATGTATACAGAGGCACCAAATGGGTCACTATCAGGAAAAGGGTTAACATGTTCCACGCTGATGTTTTGGAATGGGATATCCCATCATTGTTTAACCCTTTACTTCATATAAACATCGTTTCACGCATTTCTGCAGTCCTGCTCCAATGAAAAATTGCCAACTGCACATTCACTGTACATATCGTCATATGCATCCTTTAGTGTGGTGCACTTTACTGGTAAAAGGTTATAAACAACATTGCATCGCAAACGGAGTAGACCCAGATCAGGGTTTGCTCTGTTTGCTATTAGAATTTGATATATGTGTTTCTTTAGTTTCTTATAGTTTCTGAAATGTTTACAAGGTTACAGGGTTACGCCTTCTATATTTCAATATAACTATTTTGTCAATAAATATTCAGTAGGTATTGAAAATTAGACTGCATATAAAACAGGGAACGGTTTAATTAATAGAGTCTATTCAGTTTGAAAGGTTTGCTAGGGGATTTTAAGTGAAAACAATACAGACCCTGGTCAGAGAACTCCTAGAGGAACCTTCTCAGCTGGGTCTGCACTGCTAGGGGATTCTGAATGACAAACAATACAGACCTTGGTCAGAGACCTCATAGAGGAACCTTCTCATCTTAGTCTGCACTGCTAGTGGAATTTGAAGGACAAACATTTCATACCCTGATCAGAGGGTGCCTCTAGGACCCCTCTGATTTGTCTATAAACTGAGTTCATTGACGGTTTACTCAGATTTAATTTCTACAACAGCTGTTAAAAATCTGGCATGCTATTACGGTTCACACAAGTGCTGGTATTAAGAATGGGATACGTGTTCCATAATTATTCTCAAAAACACTTATTTCGATTGGGAACCGTTACCGTAAGTTTGGATGTTGATCATGAACTGTAACACCCTCTGGCACACGCCTTAACAATGCTTTTATGAAAAATGCATCCGATTTGCCTTATAATCAGTCAAAAGAGAGAACATTTGTTATGAAAATGGTCTATTATTAGTTTTGACCATGCATAACATTGGTGTTTGAAACTGATATTCAAAATACTATGCCATTTAGTTTGCAATAGTCCTAACGATTCACATTATCCTCTATAAAACGATGAAATAAGAAGAAAATCAGCGGAAAAACACCACAGATAAATCAAATGCCAGTAATATTACTAACACGTATTAAAAACTTGAAACAAATCTTACTAATTACCTGATAATGTAAATTTATTGCTGCAGCTCGCCCCGCGCTGCTGAAAATATGGGCAGACACCTTAACACATTGAGCAGGCACCTTAACATTCTCTTTACTAAACCTAACATGTCTTCTCGCAGGCGCACCCCTCATTGTAACACAGTCGATAGGGAGTGAATTCATCATGGCAGATAGTTTTGATCGATGATTCTGGTTTTCCTCTGACACCAATTTAGAGTTAAGGTGCTACCAATATACTACTACATGTATATATCTATCATTTAAAACAGGACTTACCAGAACTATTAAAAAATGTGGTGTTAGCGAATTTCGTCAGGGTTTTAGTGCGCTGATAGTTGTAAAAAGCCAAGACACAGTCCACTGGGGGTCTTATCAAAACTACCGCCTTATCGTAATGTCTGCTGCCAGGAGGTTCGTGTGTTTTTATAACCAGGACATTATCCCTTTTGCCTTCGCCCTTAAATATCTTGCGCAGCATACTGTTGTGGTAGACTGCCCCAGTTAAAATGTCTAGAAACAAAACATATAAAATAATTAAATACTAGAAATAAATTATATGGATGTCTCGACAAACATATAGTTGTGTAACTACGTTGCAGGGTCTATAGTAGTGTCTGAAAGTTGTAACTCTAGTTTTACTTAGTGCATATCATATTATAAGCATGTATTAAGCGTAAAATGGTCACATATCAAATTATCAACTGACAGAAATATGACTGACACTCGAACACGGGTAATAATGTGCTCCCCTCCCTTTAACAGTTAGGGTAATTATGTGTCTCCCCCATTTGTAATGGGGAGACATATTGTTTTTGGTCGATTTGTCCGTCTGTCTGTCCGCTCTAACAATTCCTGTTTATGTGACTAGATAATTACATGAGAACAAAAGAACTTTTGTTCTCATCGGTTTTATGTGGCTTATTTTCAGTTTGTGTGGCTATTTTGAACAAATGAATAGCCACATACACTCAATCCGTTAGAACGTCCGTCCGTCTGTCCGTCTGTCTGTCACACTCGTGTCCGCTCCACATCTCTCACTAATATGGAAGTGTTTCAAAATGCTTTGGTACAAATGTTCAACTCAACATGATGATGTGCAGAGCGTTCGATTCAGGCACGTGGGTCAACGGTCAAGGTCACAATTCAAGGTCAAATGTTTTTTAGCAACACCCTTCGTTTCCGCTCCATATCTATTTCAAAATCCTGTGGCACAAATGTTCTCCATCACAAGGCGATGTGCAGACAGCAGGATTCAGGCACATACTTCAAAGGTCAAGGTCACAATGCAAAGTTATGGTCACAATTCAATGTCTACTGTTCACACTATCTTGTCCGGACGATAACTCCGACATGGCTGATACCATTTGATTGAAACTTCATACATTGACAGAGAAAGTGCCATGTATAAGGTCCATAACTCAGGCTTCAGTACCTTTGGAGTTATGGCCCTTTGTTACGTTTTTGTCCTATCAATAACTCCTGCTCTACTGATGCTATTTGAATGACATTCAATGTATGGAAAGAGCATGATAAAAGGAAGTGTTACGTACAAGAATCACAACTCTGGCTTCAACAATATTGGAGCTATTGCCTCCTAATTTATGCAGAGTTATGGGACATTGAAATTTTTACAAGGAAATTTTGTCTGCAGAGCTTCTCCAAAACCTTTAATTGGATATTCATTAAAAGTACAAAAATGAGTCATGCAGGAAACACCACATACAGAACAAACACTCGCCCGAACAGCAACACAAGGAAACAGCAAATGTACATAGGTAGAAAAAACAACAAGAAACGCACAAAGACAAAACAAACATACAATAGGAGGAAGATGGAAGTACCGCCTTGGAACGGTCAGTGACAAAAGTCACCGGAGGGTTTAAACCGGTTTATGGGCGCCCAACCTCACCCTTATTCCATCCCCATCCTAAAAGACAAACAGTGTAAATAAACGTATCCCCTCTCCGACTAATCTACAACAACCGCGACAGCAAATACAGTGGTAAAGTGCATGTATAACAAAGAAAACATTTAATTGAACATACTGTATCCACCTATCGCTAGTGTACTCAATGATTGAGCTGCAAACAGAGTAACTGTAGAAAAGTAATACTAGTGGGTATATCTTATAACTGTACCGGTTTGATGATTTTCTGCAGAGTTATGGGACTTTGAAATTTTTATATGGGCAATGTTGTCCGCGGGGTTTTCCCCAAACATCTTTTATCGGATTTTCATGAAACTTCATATGACTGATTGATCAGCACTATGCCTAGTTGTGTATAGTTTCCGGTTTGATTATTTTCTGCAGAGTTATGGGACTTTTGAACAATTTGATCACGGACTGGGGGAGACATCAGTTTTTGTATAAAAACAATTCTAGTTAAATAACGAAGATGACAATGAAAACATTTTTGTTTTTCTTTTAGTAATATCATTGGTATACAGTGGAACCTCGATATCTCGAATTTAAGGGACCATGTAAATTACTTCAAGATAACCGGAGTTAGTGTCAGTCTATCTTCGAAATTGGAAACTTTCTCAAAGTGACACTTTAATGCATATTGAAAGGGCTTTCAGCATTACTTGCTACCTGCTTCAAAATGTCACATGTCTTTATAGATATGTGCATTGGTGAATTTTAGAACAAACGTTATGATAGTAGCCAAGTTTATAAAGTTCTGAAAGTAAGAGATCCTTCAAAAGCAACGGCAACAATGCAAAAAGAGAAACTTAGAGACTCGGTGAGCAGTGTTGCACTTTCAATAACTGTTCATAAACAGACTCAATAAAACCGAGTCTGCAATTTTCTCTTTTTGTGTTGCAATTTTTGCTCTCGGGGGATCACCCGCTTTCAGAATTTATAATCTTCACAACAGCAGGTGTTAAGTGCTTGTGTGGCAGCCGTAAAACGTCGCCCCGTATTTCATTCTCAGTGTTGTTATACCTTCTGATCCTTCGAGATCATGAATTTCAGTACTTCTTGTTCTGAAAATTGAATACCGCTTCAGCCGGTGCTAGGGGGCGTGAGCAGTGTTGCACTTCCAATTACTGTTCATGAACAGACTCAATAAAACCGAGTCTGCAATTTTCTCTTTTTGTGTTGCAATTTTTTCTCTCGGGGGATCACCCCCTTTCAGAATTTATTGAGTCAGTCATAAGCAGTTATGAAAAGTACAACACTACTCATGTACAGTCGGCTGAGCGGTTCTTCGGACTGAAAGTATACTATAACTAGGTACTTTTGTACTCACGCACCCTAGCACCGGCTTATTCAATTTTCAAAACTAATAACATCGAAACGTATGATCCCGAAGGACCAGAAAATATAATAACTGCATTGTATGTAATAGTACTTGTCTTCAGATGACGAACATCATGTTCGTACAATGAAAATGTATTCCTCACACTGGTAATTGATACCACAGAGTATAGTACATAAAGTATCTGTAGTGTCAGGTCAAATGCATTTTAATCGATTGATTATGATATGTACTTCATCCTTTCACCGCCGCAGTCGCATAAATGCACAACGACAAATAGTGCAGTCCCAGATCAGTCCCAATCCCACCTTTTTAAAGCGGCGTCTGATCAGGGACTTCACTATTCGTCTCAATCTCTTTATATATATATATATAACCGCATATAATACACAAGGGGGAAGGTGTATTTTCAAATGCATAAAGTAGAACAAAATTGTATATCTAAATCATATTTTTGTTTTTAACATTAGTTTAAATATTTTTTTATCTTTTATCTCAAAAAAATATTTTTCATAGATATTTTCCACTTTTTCCGGAATTTGACCTGAAATGAAGAAAAAGTCCCCTTTTTTACTACGACGCTGTTCTACCTTAAAAAAAGCGAGGTATATGTGTACTTTTAACTCTCCTTTATCAAAATTTTACGACAAATGTATAGTAAAGGAGAATATCAAATTATGAGAATTTCTTTAAAATGGACGTATAATGAAACATCACGTATTTTTCAATATTTAAAATGTAACTGAAATAACGGGTTCCACTGAAATTCAAAACAAGATACAGCAAAGAAAATACAGGAATGTCCAGCTATATGTCAAACAGAATTGCTAATTAGAACAACAACATCTCGGACAGGTAAGGGAAATAACTTACGTTCAGAAAATATCTAGCGATTACGCAATGCATTAAGCAAAATCTTCGTTTGAAATTCGTTTTTACTAACAGGTGAGAATTATTGTCGATAGGATAATGTCGTGAGAATTCACCTGCATGTATCCTGTGATACTGGCAGGTACAAGTTTTAGACAATACCCTTGTCTGACACTACGTGAGTGAGAATGGACATTCACGCTACAGGTAAGTTTGCTGAAGAAATTATCAATAATTTTCTCATTTGTCATTGGTTCTACTTCTGTAATGTAGTACGAATTGTGCATAGATCTAGAATAGTGGATGATCTTTTGAGTCCGATTGTTTGGGCTAGACTTGCTAGACTTGTCATGAACAAATATTGCCGTAAATAGACACCTTTTGAAGACACAAATATGAAAAAATTCGGAGAGAAATTACATGTTAGGCATGAATGACAATCTATTTTCATCATACTCATAGATAACCCTTCTTTGGAATCCAGGTCAGGTCGGTCTCGGTTAATTCTGCCTGATTTTGGGTGGGTCAACTCGGCCCTTTCTGGACCGTTAATTAGTTCTAATTTAATTAGTTCTAATTTAAAATATAAAACTTCTGTATTTCTAGTTCATATCTCATGATCTGCGTACTCTAAATGTTGATATCGAGCTACTTTCGGTTTAACGCTATCCGGCAACTGTCACAAAATTAGCATACTGTCTTACAGGTCATTAATGAGACTACTGTATTTCGAAATATAACATAATTGTCGTTCTTCATCACATTTATATTCTTTTATATGTCTGTTTTTTTTCTATTTTTATTATTTTTCCACTTTTATCATTCCTGCGTACGCCAGCAGCAAAAATTAAATATGAATATGAATGATGAAAAACATAATGAAGAATGATAATGGGATAATTTGTATGAAAAATCAGCTTGCGTGATGTCAAATTATTTGGACTAGACCGTTAATAAAAGTTTATAAACAGCACCAAAAATTAAATATCCTGATTGGTGGGCTCTTTGAAGATAAGGACAAAACGTGGCACATATTTTGGAAGTTAAATAAGCCATTAAATTTAGCGGACAAAAACAACGTAATAAAGGTGATAAGTAATTAGACCAAATTTATCCACCAAACCCTCTGTTGTGCGGTGATACTGATTTACTAAACAGAGTCTAGTAGAGTCCGGTAGAGTCTGGAGGCATTTTAAGAAGATTGAAAACACCTGGTTATTATTACCTGGGTCTTACGGTAATGGCCGACTTACATCAGATAGAGTCTGGTCTTGTTTAAGAAGCCCGCTATTGGTATTAAACTTCCCGAGTTTTTATCAGAAAACATTCTATATACATTAATAAGTGATTTTTATTATAACTTCAAAGGCAGTATAGACTTGCTACGTCTTGTATAATACATTATAGTTTCACCTTTTTCAGACAGTTGTGACCATTTTTTAGAATCGTCTCATTGAGAATGTTCAAATGAATGGTCTCAAAAATCAAAATAGGGTTTGGTGGAGATATGTAGAATTAATGTATGAAACTGATCATTCAACGCATCCTTAATTATCTGTTGCAGTGAAATTTCCTTATATGTTCATTGGTATCTGTAGTATCAGGTATCTCTATGAAACAAAATATTAAAGTATTCAAAATAAAGAATATACCCCAAAAATGTAATTAGGAAAGATTATTTGTGGGCCGAGTTGACCCAGGCCGTGTTGACCCGGCTAACTTGACCTGAGGCTGACCTGATTCAGGGGCTGAGTTGACCATGCAGAGGCTGAGTTGACCCGGGACCTTGCTTTGATATATTGTAATACTTACCCTTTATCCAAAATAATTCATATTGAATAAAGCTAACTCTTCTGACATTTATGCGACTTTTATTAATCTAGACCTTAAAATTGACAAGGGAGAATTCATATCTTCTAAAACTTATGATAAAAGAGACAGTTGTTAATTTCCCTCATCTTGACAGAGATGTGCCCAGTGGGGAGTACCAAAATGAAATAGAGCAACATTGAGCAACCTATAAGTAACAATGCTGTATCTTTTTATCTAGAGCATGTCTTCGGTTAATTTTTCGTGGAATTCATCATGTGGTACTATTTTACATGGTGCTAAAAGGGTGATGGTCATTTCGTCGACATTAATGTTCGTCGGCCTTATTTTATATAGTAGACCTAAAGTCGTTTCGTCGACCTTATTATTACATAGGGATTATGTTTTCACACCTATGTTGCGTCTATGTATTTGATGTTAAATGTTCAAATAGACATGTACTTGCAATTATAGCACACTGTCAATTTCATAGTTTAGACCCAGATTTAAATCACTTGAAAAAAATTGGTCTGTTTTTGAACTTTTAAAATTGGGTTTTTGTTTTCTCACCATTATGAGTGTTTTATCAATATCAGATGTTGCTGTCTATCCAATTATCGCAAACTGCCAATTTCGTAGTTTAGACCCAGATCTAAATCACTTCGAAAACAAATTGGTTTGTTTTTAGACTATTTAAATTGTGTTGTTTTTGTTTCCTCACCATTATGAGTGTTTTATCAATATAAGCTTTGGTGTTAGCCTATCAAATATATAGGCGTTTGCTGGCAATTATCACAAACTTCCGATGTTATATTTGATAAAAAATGGTTGAATGGTAACGAGAGAAACATGCTCCAGGAAGAAGTGTAAAATCTAATCATATAAAACTGTTTAAAATAAGAATTATATGACATTTTACTTATCTCACAATAAATGAAGAACAAATAATAATCAAAATTATCACATACAGTCTAGATATAAACTGTTTTTCATTGATTGTGTGATCATTAAATCACATGAAATTTTTTAAATTCAGTAATGAAAAAAAATATCTAAATCAAATTAAATGTAATATAAAGTCTTTAATTTAAGTAATCAAACTTTTTTATTCTATATCAAAAGCCGGTTGTTATTTGAAAACATTGCAACTAACTAAATTGATTGTTACTAATTAGTTAAAGTATTAGCGTAACATAAGAAGTGTGAGATCTATGTGATAATACTAATTAAAGTTTGTTAAATGTAGATGACAATAAAAATGTCTGATGCATTGAATCCTGTTTTGTTTTCAATCCATATTATACGCATAGTGTATATCCTACAGGAAAATGGGAAAATAGGGTAGACCTAGATTAAGGGCTCGGCGAAGAGCTTTATGATCTAGGTCTGCACTACTTGCTCGTGCTGAAGATTTGTATGTTATCACTGAACACATTATGCTTGGTAGAATGTACACTCACCAAATTGAAATGATATGTGAATTATACTATAATACATAAAATAATAATGAAATTTTGATCTGGGTCTACACAGTGAATCAAGAAGTATAAACAAGAATCTCAAATTATTGATGAAACACTGATACTGTTGAAGAAGTATTTATATAAATAACATTTTTTATTTATCCAATAAAATGTAATGTTGATTGTTGAATACAAATTTAAATTCATGAATTGCACACTTAAATTTTATGAAATATAATGTGATCTGGGCCAAAACTATCAAATCCGAAGTCTGTGATAATTGCCAGCACATGCCCGTTACAGTTTAGAAACAGATCACTTTTCATCAAATATAATGTAATTATATATGGGTTTAAACTATGAAACCTGAAGTTTGACATAAATGCCAGCACAAGCTTTTTGAAAGGCTAGCTAACATCTATTACTTATATTGATAACTCACTTATTTATAAGCATTTAAGCACATAGAATCTACTACCAAATGTAATGTAATATTGATCTGGATCTGAACTGTGATTAATAGTTCGCAATAATTGCCGAAATACGTCATATCAAATAGTTAGCCATAGGTAGGTGTGAAAACCCTTTGTAATAATAAGGGTGCCGAAACGACTTTGGGTCTATTATATAAAATAAGGTCGGTGAAAGGGGAAGGTCTATGAAACGACCCTAAATTGTGCTAAAAATATTGTTGTTTAATGCTTATAATTTTATTCTTTTTGTTGTTGAAAGGTTATAATGAAATATGGAAAGTGGAACACTGTAGTCATATAGAAAAGATAGAAACAGATCTATCAAATTCCATCAGCAAACAGAACAGACTCTGATCAGACGGCTCTTATAGGAGCTGTCTGATCTGGGCCTACTTTGTTTTCAGATGTTTGAAAACATGTTAATATGAGGGAAAGGTAGAGGTGTCATTGATGGAAATTTCTGTATCGATATATAGATGGAAAAATATCAACGATATATCGATTTTTAGCTCATCAGAGCACAAAGTGCTCAAGGTGAGCTATTGTGATACCCCTGTGTCCGGCGTCCGTCTGTCCATCTGTCTGTCCGTCTGTCCGTCAACAATTTCAAACGACTTCTTCTCTGAAACCGACTGCCCAATTGTAACCAAACTTGGTCAGATACATACTGTTGGTGGGTGCTTCAAAAGTTGTCAAAAGATAGTGGGTGGGGCCATCGGTCTTGTTGCCATGGCAACTGTACACAATACATGTATCTAGAAAAATCTTCTTCTTCAGAATGACTTGTCCGATTTGAATATAGTTTTCACCAAAATGTTTCTCAGTTGATAGACTTTAAAAGAAATTTGATCCGGCAAAAAACATGGCCGCCAGAGGGCGTGGTCATTTTTTCCATATATGGTAATATGGAATTTATCCTAGGAATATCTTTAAAAATCTTCTTCTCTGAAACTGTAAGGCCTAGAACTTTGATATTTGGTATGTAGCATGATCTTATGGTCCACTACAAATATTGTTCAAATTTTGACCCCTTGGCCAAAAATGGTCCCGTCCAAGGGCTTATCAGTTTTTCATAGGAAAATCTTTAAAAATCTTCTTCTCTGAAACTGTAAGGCCTAGACCTTTGATATTTGGTATGTAGCATGATCTTATAGCTCTCTACAGACACTGTTCAGCCTAAGGGCTTATCAGTTTTTCATAGGAAAATCTTTAAAAATCTTCTTCTCTCAAACTGTAAGGCCTAGACCTTTGATATTTGATATGTAGCATAAATGGTCCTTTAGAAAGAGTGCTCAAATTATGACCCGGGGCCAAAATGGCACCGTCCAAGGGCTTATAAGTTTTTCATAGGAAAATCTTTAAAAATCCTCTTCTTTCAAACTGTAAGGCCTGGACCTTTGATATTTGGTATGTAGCATGATCTTATGGTCATCTACAAAAGTTGTTCAATTATGACCCCCTGGCCCAAAATTGCCCTGCCCAAGGGCTTATCAGTTTTTCATTGGAAAATCTTAAAAAAAACTACTGAAACTGTAAGGCCTAGACCATTGATCTTATGGTCCTTTAGAAAGAGTGCTCAAATTATGACCCCGGGCCAAAAATGGCACCGCCCAAGGGCTTATCAGTTTTTCATAGGAAAATCTTTAAAAATCGTCTTCTCTCAAATTGTAATGCCTAGACCTTTGATATTTGGTATGTAGCATGATCTTATGGTCCTCTTCAAAGATTGTTAAAAAAAATTGCCCCGCCCAAGGGCTTATCAGTTTTTCATTGGAGAATCTTTAAAAATCTTCTTCTGAAACTGTAAGGCCTAGACCTTTGATATTTGGTATGAAGCATGATCTTATGGTCCGCTGCAAATATTGTTCAAATTATAACCCCAGGCCAAAAATGGCCCCGCCCAAGGGCTTATCAGTTTTTCATTGGAAAATCTTAAAAATTCTACTTCAGAAACTGTAAGGCCTAGACCATTGATATTTGTTATGTAACATGATCTAATGGTCCTCTACAAATATGTAGCTGTGGCTTGTGGTCCTCTGCTAAAAATGTTTAACTTACGACCCTGACCACAGGGCAAAACTTGGCCCTGCCTCAGGGCTTATCAGTTTTTCACGGGAAAAATATAAAATATTATTTTTCTCTGAAACCATAAGGCTTAGACCTTTAATTAATGGCATACTGCTTTGCTTTGTGGTTCTCTACCAAGGTTGTACACATGATTTCTTGTGGTCAAAATGGCCCCGCCCCTGGGGTTATCTCAGGTGAGCGCTTCAGGGCCTCATGGCCCTCTTGTTATAAACGAACCTTATTTATGCTCTGTAGTTAAAAAGTCTGAGTGTAAAAAGTCAAAAGCACACGTGGATACATGTAGGTGTTATTTGTCCTCCATTTGTAGCGATATTTTGAATCCAGTATCGATATCAGATCGACTGATGTGCATCGATAATATATCGATATCATTCCTATCAATGACACCTGGGAAAAGGGTTGAGGAATATCACTTGTTACACATGCTGAACGAAATCAGAATGAAGATACCAGACCCTGTCGCCAATGACAAGTAGGCGGCCTATATAAATTTGAAGTTGTTTTCAAGTACATGTAAATGAAATATTGCAATCAAAATATTGGAAAAGCAATACTTGTACAAGATCGTCATCAGCTTTATTTGAAGATCTCCACCTGGAATACACTATATAGCTCTTACTGGGCCTTATACAGCAAATCCTCTCAAAAGGAGCTTTCTGTATGAGTTTCTCCCAGCCTGCATTCAGCAGCCAATAATGCCTGAAAGCTAGGTCTTAAGTTATTTGATCGTTGTTAAAATTTTGGTTCAGAGAGGACTAAGTTTCTGCTCCTGGCACAACTTCGAAATTCAAAGTGGAGTTTTCATCAATGTCCGTACAAAAATATATTCAGGTTGCCAAAGAATTTGGATCCTAATGAGACGCCAAGTTAACACAGATTTACCTACGGCTGTGAAACAGTTAAACCATCGGATCTATATTATTTAAACAGCAGATCCATCCAGCCAGAGCCATCTTATTTGAGTCTAATCCATGGGTTCTCTTTTTGCCAAATCGTATCTATGAACAGGTGGGTTCAGTTTGGACTTGTGTGAAAGTCTAGCCAATCAGATGATTCAACTTGATTTCAGTCTTAGGCTCAAAAATTGTATTAAAAGTAATTAGTGGAAGCACTTGACTTTCCATCCACAATTCATCCTTTGACTGATTGTCTCGTTGTCGGGGGTGAGTCTGTTGATGAAGAGGCCAACATTCTCCTCCAATCTTCTAACAAAATCCTCTAAAACATAAAATATATACAGTAGATTCAGATCATCCATAAACTGCTCTTGTCAGGTGATGATCCATGATTTCAGCTTGTGTGTATTAGGGGGGTGGGGGGATATAGATGTTTTAAAGTTGGATGACATCACTTTAGTGCCTTTAACTCTTTATAATGCATGTTGATAAGAAGCATACTTGAATGAGGGAAATAAAAAAAACTCAGATTCATTTTATTGATTTTTATTAGATCTAGATTTAAAGAAATTACTCAAAAAAGTTTGTTTGGGCAATTTTAGGGGGAAGGGGGTGTACGCCAGCTCTACCCCCTCTGAATCCACACCTGCTTGTTAGTCTGCATGACCTGTCAGTGTGTTGTCCACTAATACTGTAAACTATAAACATATAAACCAAGAATAAACCTACAATATTTATGAATCAGAGACTTTAGAAAATAAATCTATATCAACTCTTTACTCCATTAATATGTCTTTGCAAACAGAAGACTTCTAACCAGGGTCTGCTGTTTCATTTAAACCCTTTTCTCCATGAATATTCATGTAAGAAACCATGACATCAATGATCATGACTATTATTTAGTTAATAATAGATCTGGTAAATCTACATCATGCACAGATCTAGCCTCTTTGGGCTGGCCATGTTACACACATACAGAGTCTGGAAAAGCTTGTAATTAAGTTTGCTTCTGCAGCTAACAGGGAAATTGAGCATTTAAACTGATTTGTGCATAGTGTCCTCTAAAACGGTCAACGGCAAACAGTGTAGACCAAGATCAGATAGCTGGAGGAGGACTTTGACAGGGTCTGCACTGTTTGCTTAAGCCTGTTGTACTATGTTACTCTGCATATTCTTGAAGAAACATCCCTCTAAATAAAATGAGCTTACTTAACCCTTTATTCCATGAATACGCTTTCCTACGCCTTTGTAGACTCTAATCAGATGGCTCTTAAATGAACTGTCCGATCTAGTTCTACTCTGTTTGCTTATGTTATATTATTATATACATGTAATATAGATATGATTCTTCAGTTTGTGTCATAATCAAATTTTTCTGTGTCTATATGTGCTAGTATAACAATTAATTTAATTGATATTATAATGTCATTATTTCATGGAGTAAAGGGTTAAAGATATGGAATCTGGCAAGTTCATTTTGAATTTAATGCATAAGGGTATAGGGTTCACAGCCAGTACTTAGTTTTATTTAGGCCCAGGTTTCCCCATATGATCACATCAGACTGACCATACAAGTTATACTGTAAGACTTATTTATTTCTTTGCAAGTATTTCAAGAGGTAATGTTTGGTATTTAACTATTTCCTTGTTCTATATTCCAAATTTCAGTACCTATACTCAATATTCATGAACAAAACCTTTATAATGAAGTATGGAGGTTGGCATTTCATAGCCATTTAAGAAACAAAATAAACAGATCTATCAAAGTCCATTAGCAAACAGAGCAGATCCTGATCAAATGGCTCCTCAATAAGCTGTCTGATCTGGGTCTACTCTGCAGATGTGTGAAAAGATGTGTGAAAAGGCACTTATATGACGAAAAGGGCTAAATAATCATCCATTGAAATTTAAAATATTACTTTCTGATTGGTTCAGTAACAAACATACTCTTTTTTGTTTTCATTTGTCCAGTTTGGGCTACAATTAAACAATTGTCTGTTTGCCCTTTACCGACCCTAGATTTTAGAAGTGGGTGATAGGAAGGAATATTATTTTATTTTTTTCAGCAAAATTGTACTCTATATTAATATTTATAAAACTGTTTTGGCACCATAGATATAGTACCTTATGTTTCATAATCTGCTAGTATTTGTCAACTCTTTCCCTCATATAGACTCCTTTGCAAACAAAGTAGACCCAGATCAGACAGCTCCTATATGATATAGAACTGACTATACAGTGTTTCCTTGAAAAGTTAACATTAAAAAAATTGAGCTAATACACATTCATGCCGTCATTTAATGACCAGGGAAAGGTTGATAGCTAGAGTGTATATCAAATGTGTCAGAGAAGACTTCTTGATAAATGTACTCTATGCTAAGATATTATCATCTGTGACATATTGTTGCCTGCTAAACATTCATTCAAAGTCATTTCAAAACTCATTGTCAGAGTGTCAAACAATTTAGATCCTGATGAGGTGCCGAGAGTTCCTGGGCTTGAGATTTAATAGGATTGTTCCTGTAGTAGCTGTCTGATCAGTGTCTGCTCTGTTTGCTTATAATATAATATAGATATTATTATACAGTTTCTGTTATTGTCAAATATTTCTGTGTCCATGTGTTATCACAACAATTAATCTTATTAATATTCATGATGTCATTATTTGTGACATGAATAACTAGAACTGTAAGCCAAAGGCTGACAACCCCCCCCCCCCCCAACCAGACTGAGATTTGGAATTAAGCTGTAAATCATCTTGATTTAGCTTTATGCAAAATATAAAGTTAATATCTGCAGCTTAGTCCAAAAAAGTCTGGAAAATCCCAAATTTGAAGAAAAAAATTAAGGTTCAAGGGCAATAACTTTAGCTTTGTACTAAATATAGAGTTGATATCTCGAGTCACTTCCATAAAAAGTCCAGAAAACCAAAAAAACATTGGTAGGGGACTAAAAAGTGGAGATAACTCATGATGTAGTAGTCCGATTATAATGGAAATATGGGGTGCACAGGTTTATATGGTCATATGGCTACATGTATACATAAACTTTCAATAAAATTGAAGCAAAACTGTAGAAGTAAACTGGACAAAATTGTGTCCACGGACAGGCAGATGGTCGGGCAGAATGACAACCTGATTCCAGTATACCCCCCCCCCAACTTTGTTGTGGGAGTATAATTATTTGGGAAAGGGTTAGCATGCTTTTCTAGTAAAGAAAATCAGGTCCTGTACAATATGCCCACAGGGTTGGGCGGTAAATACCGCTGGTAAATACCGGTATTTACCGGACTGGTAAATACTCCCAAAATGGCAACTACTGGCATTTACTGGCAAATACTCCAGAAAAGGTGGAAATTATATATTATTTCTTTGAAGTTTATTGTTGATATAAAGGCCATTTTAAATTGCTAGTTAGTGGAATATTGATAAGTTTATTTATTGATTTTTGACCATCATTTTACTGAGGGTTTCAACTGTTTCAATGCTGCCAAGGGTGCTCATCAGATGGCTTAATTTTTAGACGCCCATTTAATAAAGGTGGTCGTATATTGTTGTGGCCCTGTCCGTCCATCCCGTTTGTTCGTTTGTTTGTTTGTTTGTTCGTTAGTTCGTTCGTTCGTCCGTCAACATTTTGTTTGTCAGCTATTTTCTGGGAAAACTATTTGACAAATATTAATGAAACTTAATACAAATGTTTAATGCATCAAGATCTGAAGCTGAGTTGATTCTGAGGTTCATTTGATTTTTCATTTCAGAGTTATGGCCCTTGTCCTAAGAAAATGCAAATAGTTTGTCTGCTGTTTTCTTGGAAAACTGTTTAGAGATATTAATGAAACTTAAAACAACTGTTTAATGCATCAAGATCTGAAGCTGAGTCGATTCTGAGGTTCATTTGATTTGTCTTTTCGGAGTTATGACCCTTTTACTTAAAAAGTAATGTAAATACATGCAAATAGTTTGTCCCCTGTTTTCTGGGGAAACTATTTGACAGATATTAATGAAACTTCAAGCACATGTTTAAAACATCAAGATCTGAAGCTGAGTTGATCTGAGCTTCGTTTGAATTTTCATTTCAGAGTTGTGGCCCTTGGCCCGTATTCATAAAGCTCCTAAGGAGAAACTTAAGAAAATTCCTTAGTTTTTGAATAGTCCTTAATCTTATAAAATCAATACAAGTAAATATATTTAAGAGAAATAAAGCTATATATAAAATATATACATAACCAAATGTTCTAGAAGACAATGAATAAAAATTTACTGACTAGTTTTGTTATAAATGTAGACAGAAAAATTCCCCTTAAGCTGTCCTAAGGTTAAAATATTCCTAAGGAGCTTTATGAATATGAGTCCTTTAAAAAATAATGCAAATACATGCAAATATTTTGTCCGCTGTTTTCTGGGAAAACTATTTGAGAGATATTAATGAAACTTCACAAAAATGTTAAATGCATAAAAATCTGATGCTGAGTCAATTTTGAGGTTTATTTGATTTGTTGTTTCAGAGTTATGGCTCTTTTACTTAAAAAATAATGCACATATATGCATATAGTTCGTCCGCTGTTTTCTGGCAAAACTGTTTGACAGATCTTAATGAAACTTCATACATATAATATAATTTAATATAATATAATTTCGTTTTTGAAAGAGACTGGTCTTTATTCTAAAATATAAATCTGTTTAACCAGTTCTATTATTTTATTTCTGTATTCCTTTCTACATTTTCATCTTCGTATATTTTAATGATTTACATACTCGTTGATCGAGATTTTTTATTGATTTTCATCGTTTCATCACAGTTTTCGTCAATGGCGCGATATGACCTACTTAGTGTCGCGGTGCCGTAAAACCCAACTCACTCACTCACTTCATACACATGTTTAATGCATCAAGACCTGAAGCTTATTTGATTCTGAGGATCATTTGATTTGTTGTTTCGGAGTTATGGCCCTTGCACTTAAAAAAATAATGCAAATCTATAGTTGGGCATCCAACTGAGGAAAATGTGTCGAGCCATGGCATGAAATAGTAGAATTTGGCATGCACTGGATATGTAATATTTGATGTATAATTATTCAGAAACTGCCCCATGCCACCTGAAATTTTGCCCTTGTTTCTCTTAATTAGGTCAAAGGTCAACAAGTGCATATTTTATATACGTTATTTGAGAAATCATTATACCTTTATCAATTTTAGGTGTAAAATAATAAACATGGTACCAAAATGAAGGTTAAACATTGGCCTTTAATTTGAACTTACTTTGTGTAAAATATATTATTTGAATATTCATGAATATTAATGAGAACATCCAAAAACAGTAAAAAATCGTTAAAATCAACATGTAACGATGATACATGTTGTCATGTCTTCGCCATTGTTGCTATTTAACAAGCATAAATGACATCAAAATAAAGGTTAGACAGAATGCTTAGTAACTGGAACAAATAACTGCATGCAGTCATACCAGCTATACATTATGCACAAGTACTTCTTAAAGTAAAGTGGGTGGGGTAAATGGACACCTAAACAAAACTTTTGGTGGTGGTTGCGTCTTGTATGTGGCTTTGCCTGCTTGACTTTACTACTTTTCCATTTCAGTTCTGTTTAAATGAAAAAGTAGTAAAGTCAAGCAGGAAACGCCACACACAAAACGCCACCATCACCAAAACACCTACAGAAAGCATAGCAATTTATACTCATATACACACATAAAATAGAAAGTCACATACAAGACGCAATCACCACCAACACATCAATAGACAGCATGTCACACACAAATAACCAAACACACGCAAACACACGAGAAGAACACAGAAAACATCAACAAATACACGAGCACCAGAGACAAACATGAACAAAACACAAGCACAAAGACACAAGACAAAACAAAAGTAAGGGTGACAAAGAGAGAACCGCATTGGCACGGCCAGTAGGAAAATCACCACTGGGGGTTTAAACCGGTTTACGGACGCCCTAACCTCACACTTATCTCAAAGTCACCCTAGCTAAACAAACATTGTAAATAAAGGTATTCCCGCCGGACTAAAGTCGCTAATTAATTCACTTTGTATATTTGTATGGATATGTGCTGGATTGGTACAATTAACACCATCGCAAACACATGTTAGTGTGCTTTTTAAAGCTGCTTTGAAGCATTTACAGCGAATAGATTTGCACTTGGTTTTGCAACCATAACTTGTTTAATGCATGCATCAGGTGCAGTTGGTACATTTCCAAACCACTTATAAGGATTCGGCACCATCTTGCTATGCGTTAGTATCAATAGCATTAATTTCTGTATCTATCAGCTCATATCCATCTACCAGTTTAATAGTTTGATCTAGCAATTTTCAGTTCTAGTGCATCCTTTGTTGGTGGAAGCAGTTCAAGTGTTTTCTTAACCTTAACCATATTGTGAAATTCTTGCATCATCAATGGATTCTCCATTGGCATCAAACGTCTGTGCCTTGTTCAACCGTACACCTCTTCAAATATCTGAAAGCAGATCGGGCATATAAAATATTTCTTTCAACAGGTCTTCTTTCCGATTCCAGTGAAAGCAATGGTTGCCTCACATCCAGTTATTGCATGAAACCCAATAATGTTCTGGCAGACATCTTGAGATAACTTGCGGAAAATACAATTTTGTTTTCTTGGAGGTCCCAGCCCTCATCCAGACTTCAATGCCTTATAAAGGTCCAAGACGGTATATCAGTACAAGCAGTACATCAAAATCTTGGCATTTGACAACTATCCAGTCTTAACCCTTTCTAGCAGCATCCAAGTCTTGAAGACATGCAAGACAATCCATGTATCCACCTCATCATGATTTGATGGCAGATGGGACACTTCATGTCTGCATTTGCCTTGAATGACAATATTCTAATGCATCTGTTGAATACTGCAGTACTAGTATACTACATCAACTCTGTGTTTGTGGCTTCTTCTTCTGCTTCTTATTTTGTTGAGCTTGGCCGCTTTAAAGCAGGCTATTCGCACCATTGTGATATGCACATAGGTGAGGGAGGGTCCAGCGTTCAAATTAAAAAAAAACAGTTTAAAACATTGCAAACAGAAGAATATTACATGAGAGCTGAGATCCCAGCCTGGAAAGTTGGGAGCTATCACCTGATGTTATGGTAGTTTGTTCCAGATGATATTGGCAGCAGAGTGAAAGCAATATTCCCTCAGGAACCTGGTCCTGCAAAACCATGGAACGAATCTTAAGGAGTGTCCTCTTGTAGGTGCACCAAGAGGGCGTCAGAAGGTGGGGTGTCAGCTGAAACACACTCATTCATGGACATATAGCACATCGCGGCCTTTACCTTTTTCTGCCTCTGTTTGAGCAAATCATGTTGAGCATGGCACAAACGCTGCGTCTTCTGCAATAATTCAAATAACAAATCTGGTGTTTCTATGTTGGACCATCTCCTCACGATTTGTCATAGCCTTGGTATGTGGGTCCAAAACACAGGATGTGTACTCAATCTGCAGACTGATCCTAGGGTTTGTAACATTCCTCCTTGGTTGACTTTTGGCATGATCCAAGGTTCCTACTTAGAAAGGCTGTGGATCAGTTTTCCTTCTTTATGACCATATCGACAAGGGCTTTCCAAGACATTTAGAAGACAGTAGCATCCCAAGGTATTTTGCATTCTTTGTTGTCTTCCGTCTCTTGCTATGAACAGTATGATTTGTCTCTATGTGTGTCCGCTTGTTGATGATAAGCAGGACCTAGCACGTCTCTGCATTGAACCCAGTCTCTTCCCATTCCTACAGACTGTCGATGTCATTCTGGAAGACGTCTGCATCTGCTATTGACTCGGCATAAAAGTGATGCGTCAGCAAAGAGTCGACAGGGAGAGCATAGGAATTCCGTGTGGTCACCATTGCCTATGAGGGAAAGGAAAGGACTGAGAATGGCACATTGATGAACATCGGATGTTATCGGTACTGACTCGGAGGAAACACCTACCAGCGTGATTAGTTGGATATAATCAAGCATTTTGCATTACACATCATTGTGTTGGAGCTTAAGCAGCAGGTGTCTAAGACACTTTGTCAAATGTTTTGGAAATGTCTAGCAAGATTGCGTCAATCTGATGGGACTGATCCAGACCTGACACAAGGTCATTGACCATATTGATCACTTTGTCTCACAGAAACGCTGCTTCCTGAGGCCATGCTGGCATTGGCTGATGATGTCATGGTACTAAGAAAAACCAGGTTATTGCGTATGATGTATTCCTTGATCTTACATGTAACAGAAATTAGAGATACTGGCCAGTAAAGGGGTTATTCTGGACCATTTGTTTTGTAAATAGGATTGACGTGACAGTCTTCCAATCACTGGGGACTTTATCCTGGTTGAGAGGCATGGAAGATCACAGCAAGAGCAGGAACCAGGGAATGTGCCACTTCTTTCAAGAACCTTGATAAGATGGTAGCTTTGTGGAGATTAAGGCCCTTAAGAACCTTACAGACACTATTTATCGTGACATGAATAGGAAGGGCATCCGAATAAGGCACAATGGAGAGATAGATCCTCATGTGTAAAGACAGAGAACTAGTGGTTCAGTATTTTAACATTGATTTGTGTATCAACATTGTTAATGTCATCATTCTTCAGTGGGGTTACTCCCGAGCTGTCACATTTCTTGTTCATTACAAAAGTGTAGATCTTCTTACAGCTGGTGTCTGTCACTAGGTCAATCACATACCCATCATGAGCTTCCTTGCACTTCTTCTTTGCAAGATTTCTGTAGCTCCTTGTATATGCCCAGTTCTTCTGTACCTTGGTCCTCAGTACTTTTTGTATGCACATTTCTTCTTTCGTGAGAAATGGCGGGTAGTGGAGTTGCACTATGGCTGGCTGAACCTGGTGGATGTTAACTTAGAAGGGACCACTTATTTGAGGGCGGCTGTGCACATTTTTCTGAATATATCCAATAGAGTACAGATTGGTAAAGGGGCTGATTTGCCAAGTGTGCTGCAAACTCAGTCATTTTGATGGGTCATAGAGCATGCGTTAGCCTCCTTCCACAGGTGGACAAGATGTGAGGTAGGCTTCCTTCGTGGAGGAAAGATATTTTAGTCAGTACTATGACATACTTACTTATTCCGGGTATTGAGGTTTATCTGTTTAACTAGCGATAGAATGTTGTCATCGCGGATAGGGAAGGTTACTCATATCCAGTGGCACTGAATATGTCTATGAATTCATTGTTGAGTGAGAGTGGGTACCTATGACCAGTAACTGTTAAAATGGCCAATCAATTGCCTGCAAATGTCGAAAGGGTTTTGTCATAAGTACTACTGGTGTAAGTAACATATGTCAATTCATTATGTAAAAACATTGCCATACCAGGAGCTATGGCGTTTCAATCACTAGTGATATAGACAGCAAATATAAGTTGTGTACAATCAAACAGACCATTATTACACTGAGACTATGGCAATAAGAGACTAATCTTCTGGCAGTTTTATTATCATTTCTAAATGATACATCTGCGCGAAAGAGTTACACAGATTTGCATCAAATATATAGATATACTGTATGATAATGTACTGTAAACGTATTTAAAACGATGTTTTCCGAACTGGCAATCATCACAGGTCACTCAAATCTTTCTTAAATGTGCCATAAATATTTCTATACTTACTGTGGAGACATTGCTAAGAAATTAAATGCAAAACAAAGTGTCGAAATTGACAAAATTACGGTTATTTTATACTATATAGAGAATTTATTACATTTTTGCACTCATTTGACCTTTGACCTAGTTTCTGACCTTCAAAGAGGGTTTTGGCAGTGGCATGGACCAAAACTACAAATGATTAGTATCTGGCAACACAATTATGGTATTCAAACATTTCTACTAAAAAATGCCATGGACCTCGAAAAATAAGCGACTTTTTACACCCCGGATTGCCAACTACTATGCAAATTTGAGGATGGCCATAGTTTTTTCATTTGAAATATATTTACTTCAATTTTTTTATATGGTTAAATCTTGATGTGAATTTTCACATATATTGCAGGGGTTTTGATATTTCATTTTATTCTAAAGCTATGGTCCTTAAAATTCATGTGTTCGTTGCTTTGTTTGTCTGTCAACTTTTAGTTTGTTGTTTTCTGGGAAAACTATTAAAATGATATAAATGAAACTTAAGATAAATGTTTTAAGCAAAAAAAAATTTGAAGCTGAGTTTATTTTGAGGTTCATTCAGTTTGTCTTTATAGAGTTATGGCCGTTGCACTTTACAAAATCTGCAAAAATGAGGATTAGCTGTAACTTTTTTATTATACCCCCCTTTTGAAAAAATGGGGGTATATTGCTTTGCACATGTTGGTCGGTAGGTCGGTCGGTAGATCGATGGTTTCCGAATGATAACTAATAAACACCTTGGCCTAGAATCTTCAAACTTGCTGTGGTGGTTGGACATGACAAGTAGATGACCCCTATTGTTTTTGAGGTCACTAGGTCAAAGGTCAAGGTCACCATGACCTAAAATGGTGAAATAGTTTCCGATCAATAACTGCTTAAGGATTTGGCTTGGGATCTTCAAACTTCCTGTGGTGGGTGGTCATGACCACTAGATGACCCCTATTGATTTGAGGTCATTGGGTCAAAGGTCAAGGTCACCATGACCTTAACTGGTTAAATGGTTTCCGATCAATAACTGCTCAAGGGTTAAGCTTAGAATCTTCAAACTTGCTGTTGTAGTTGGTCATGACCACTGGATGACCCCTATTGATTTTGAGGTCACTAGGTTAAAGGTCAAGGTCACCATGACCTTAACTGGTTAAATGGTTTCCTATCAATAACTGCTTAAGGGTTTAGCTTAGAATCTTCAAACTTGCTGTGGTAGTTGGTCATGACCACTGGATAATAACTGTTCAAGGGTTTGGCTTAGAATTTTCAAACTTGCTCCGGTAGTTGGTCATGACCACTGGATGACCCCTATCGTTTTTGAGGTCACTAGGTCAAAGGTAAAGGTCACATGACCTAAACTTGTAAAATGGTTTCTGATCAATAACTGCTCATGGGTTTGGCTTTGGATCTTCAAATTTGCTTAGGTGGTTGGTCATGACAACAAGATGATCCCTGTTCTTTTTTAGGCCACTAGGTCAAAGGTCAAGGTCACCATGACCTTAACTGGTGAAATGGTTTCCAATCAATAACTGCTCAAGGGTTTGGCTTAGGATCCTGCTGTGATGGTTGGTCATGACAACTAGATGACCCCTATTTATTTTGAGATCACTAAGTCAAAGGTCAAGGTCATCATGACCGTAACTGATGAAATTGTTTCCAATTAATAACTGCACAATGGTTTGGTTTGGGATCTTCAAACTTGCTGTGGTAGTTGGTCCTGACCACTAGATGACCCCTATAGTTGTTGAGGTCACTAGGTCATAGGTCAAGGTCACCATGACCTTAACTTGTGAAATGTTTTCAGATCAATAAATGATCAGTGGTTTGGCTTAGGATCTTCAAAGTTGCTGTGGTGATTAGTCTTGACCACTGGATGACCTCTATAGTTGAGGTCACTAGATCAAAGGTCTTTGGGGTATACATGTTTTACAAACATCTCTTGTTTAATAAGATATTCACTTCATTTTTTTTTAAAAATAGTATCATCTTAATATGGAAATCAAGATCTGAAGCACAGATTAGAAAATGTCAACACTTATAAGGCATGTTGAATCAGAGAAAGTTTGCAAGTGGGCGTATTATGCACCGTATGCAGTACTCTTGTTCCTTTTGTGTTGCAATTTTTGCTTTCGGGGAATCACCTCTCTTCAGAATTTATAATTTTCACAACAGCAGGTTTTTTAGTGCGTGTGTGGCGGCCGTAAAACGTTGCCCCGCACTTCTTTCTCAGTGTTTTTAAACTTTCTGATCCTTTGAGATCATTAATTTCAGTACTTCCTGTTCTGAAAATTGAATATGGCTTAAACCGGTGCTAGGGGGCGTGAGCAGTGTTGTACTTTCAATTACTGCTCATGAACAGACTCAATAAAACCGAGTGTGCAATTTTCTCCTTTTTTGTTGGAATATTCTCCTTTTGTGTTGCAATTTTTGCTTTCAGGGGATCACCTCTCTTTAGAATTTTTAGCTCACCTGAGCAAAGCTCAGGATGAGCATTTGGTGGACTTGAATGTCCGGCATCCGTTGTGCATATGTGCGCTGTTTGTCATCAACAGTTTGCTTGTGAACACTCTACTGGTCACAATTTTAGTCAAATCTTCATGAAACATGGTCAGAATGAATGTCTTGATAAAATCTCGGACGAGATCGAAAGTGGGTCAAGTTGGGTTAAAAACTAGGTCACTAGGTCAAATAGTAAGAAAACCGTGTGAACCCTCTAGAGGTCACATTTTTAGCCCAAATTTTCATGAAACTTGGTCAGAATGATTGTCTTGATAAAATCTCGGAGGAGTTTGAAAAGTGGGTTACGTGTGGTCAAAAACTGGGTCACTAGGTCAAACAGTAGAAAAACCTTGTGAACACTCTAGTGGTCACAATTTTAGTCCAATCTTCATGAAACTTGGTCAGAATGAATATCTTGATAAATTCTCGGACGAGTGTGAAAGTGGGTAAAGTAGGGTTATAAACTAGGTCACTAGGTCGAACAGTAGAAAAACCCTGTGAACACTCTAGTGGTCACAGTTTTTTGTCCAATCTTCATGAAACTTAGTCATAATGATTGTCTTGATAAAATCTCGGAGGAGTTTGAAAAGTGGGTTATGTGGGGTTAAAAACTAGGTCACTAGGTCAAATAGTAGGAAAACCTTGTGAACACTCTAGAGGTCACATTTATAGCCAAATCTTCATGAAAATCGGCCAGAATAATTGTCTAATAAATGTTTGAAAGTAGGTTATGTGAGTTCAAAAAGTAGGTCACTGGGTCATATCTTAGAAAATCTAGTTTACACTCCAGTGGCCACATTTTTAGCTCAGTCTTCCTCAAACCTGTTCAGAGTGTTTGTCTTGGTGATACCAAGGTTGAGTGTGATCGTAGGTTGGATGGGAATAAAAAGTAAGTCACTAGGTCAAATCTTAGAAAAAATACTCTAGAAGGCACATTTTTAGGCCAATATTGATAAAATCAATATACTAAATCTTTGAAAATCTTGTTCTGCATAACTACTGCTCATGATCCACTATCAACTTTGTTCAAATATTGTCCCTAAGATCAATATTGGCCCTACCCATGGACTACCCAGCAAAAATCTTAAATCTATGGTAATTAGGTGAGCGATTAAGGGCCATCTTGGCCCTCTTGTTAATACATGTATCTGATCTTGGGTTTTATCTACTGATTTACAGATACGTCCTCTTTAGGTCTAACTTTAAATAATAGAATGATTCCACTTGTATAACATTAAAATCTGCAGTATAACAAACTCCTTTATAAGATATTGTTATTTGATTGGTTCAATCTGAAACATTTTCACCTCCAAATTGTCTATATTGTATTTGACACTTAACTTGTAATAATGTGTATGTTAATTATGTATGTTTTCTATAACAATTACCATAGTGGCCAGTAGAGGTGTCAAAACCGCTGTTTGGAGAACGAATACCTGACAACAATTTGCAGTTGGTTAGGCGTCCAGTATTAGTTCTCTTGACTAATTTGTAACTCAGTTTTCTACAATTGACTATCAGCCTTTTGATTTTGCATGCCACTAGGTTAATTCACAATTAAGCTGAAATTAAACCTCTTGAGCTCACCAGAGAACAAAGTGCTAAGGTTGAGCTTTTGTGATTACCTGATGTCTGTTGGGGTGCGTTGTGCGGTGTCGGTCTTCAGTTGTCAACAATTTGAACCTTGTGTTTCCTTGTGTTGCTGTTTGGGCGACTGTTTGATCTGTATCTGGTGTTTCCTGCATGACTCCTTTTTGTACTTTTGAAAATATTTTACGCTGAATCTACAGAGTTCTCAGCTTTCATCTTTGGCACATAGCATCATCTTTAGGTCCACTACCAAAGTTAAATAAATTTTGTCCCTGGGGTCAAAATTGGCCCCAACTAGGGTGACCAGTTTTCTATAGATACATATTGATATATCTATAATGAAAACATTGAAAATCTTCTCCTCTGAATCAGGAAGATTCTCAGCTTTCACATTTGGCACATAGCATCATGTTTAGGTCCTCTGCAAATGTTGTATAGATTATGCCCCTAGGGTAAAAATTGGCCCCGTCACAGGGGTGGCCAGGTTTTAGCTCACCAGAGCAGAAAGTGCTCAGGGTGAGCTGTGATCGCCTGATGTCCGTTGTCTGTCGGTGTGCGTCGTCTGTGGTCTCATTGTCAACATTTTGAACCTTTACATAACCTTTACAAAAGTTACATAAATTATGCCCCATGGGTCAAAATTAGCCCTGCCCACAGGTGCCTTGTTTTCTATGGAATCATATACATGTAATAACACTTTTAAAATCATTTTCCCTGTAGATTGAAGGTGCTCAGCTTTCATTTCATATTTAGCACATAGCATCAGGTTCAGGTCCTCTACAAAAGGAAGGTCGTGGGTTCGATCCCAGGCCGCGATAGACCAATAGTCGTGAACAGTTGGTACTAGTAGCTCCCTTGTCTACGCTCGACATTAAATGTGTATTTCTAGGACTGGTCGGCCCGGTGTCAGGATAATGTGACAGGGTGGGGTGCCCTTTCCATGTACCTGCGGCAGGGGTATTCCAGTGAGGCAGCACTATAACTTGTCTCATGCTGGTGCCGTCTGCAAATAACTGAAATACTGTTGGTCGGGCGTAAAACCCAACTCACCCACCTCTACACAAGTTATATAAATTATGCCCCGGTGGTATAAATTGACCAGAGGGAGCCAGTTTTCAGTAGAAACATATAGTGAAAATTTGAAAATCTTCTCTCAAACTGGGAGGTTCTCAACGTCCATATTTGGCACATAGCATCAAGTTCAGGTCCTTTACAAATATATATATATATATATATATATAAATTATGTCACTTGTGTCAAAATTGGCCCCGCCCCAGGGGTGGCCACTTTTCAATAGAAACATAGTCAAAATTCGAAATTTTCTCCTGAAACTGGAAGGTTATCAACTTCCATATTTGGCACATAACATCAAGTTCAGGTTCTTTACAAAAGTTATATAAATTATGCCCCTTGGGTCAAAACGGGCCCGCCCCATGGGTGGCCGGTTTTCGATAGAAACTGAAAACATAGCATCATGTATAGGTCCTCTACAAAGGTCGTATAAATTATACCTCTGTGGTCAAAAATGGTCGCCCAAGGGTGGCTTGTTTTCAATAGAAACATATAGTGAAAATTTTAAAAATATTCTCTAAACTATAAGGTTCTGAGCTTTCATACTTGGCACATAACATCATGTCTAGGTCCTCTACAAACGTATTGACCACACCCCAGGGGTGTCAGTTTTCAATACAATTTGGCACATAGCATCATACTCAGGCTCTCTACAAAAGATATAAATTATGCCCCTTGTGTCAAAATTGGGCTGCCCCAAGGGTGGCAAGTTTTCAAAATAAACATATAGTGAAAACTTCTTGTTCAGGGCCTCTACTAAAGTGATATAAATATGCCCCTGGGGTCAGTGAAAACTGAACATCTCTGAAACTTGAAGGTTATCAGCTTTCATTTTTGGCGCATACCATCATGAACAGGTCCTCGAAAGAGGTTATATATGCCTCTTGGGTATAAAATGGCCCGCCCTTGGGTGACCAGTTTTCAATAGAAACATATAGTGAAAAATCCTCTCCTGAAACTGGAATGTTCTCAGCTTCCATATTTGGCACATGGCATCATATTCAAATCCTCTACAAAAGTGATATAAAGTATGCCCCATTGGGTAAAAACTTGCCACGGCCCAGGGGCGGCAAGTTTTCAATAGAAACATAGTGAAAACTTTGAAAATCGTCTTTGAAACTGGAAGGTTCCCAGCTTTCATATTTAGCACATAACACCATGTATATATCCTTTACTGAGGTTATATAAATTATGCCCCTGGGGCAAACAGGGATGGCCAGTTTTCAATAGAAACATGTAATGAAAAATCTTCTCTGAAACTGTAAGGTTCTTAGCTTTAATATTTGGCACATAGCACCATTGTCAGTTCCTCTACAATAAATATATAATTTATGCCCCTGGGTCAAAATTTGCCCCGCCCCAGGAGTGGCCAGGTTTCAATAGAAACCTATAGTAAAGCTTTAAAATTATTCTCCTCAGAAACTGGTAGCTTCTCAGCTATCATGTTTGGCAAATATCATGCACAGGTCCTCTACACAAGTTATATAAATTATTCCCCTGGGGTCAAAATTGGCTCCGCTACAGAGGTGGCCTGTTTATAATAGAAACATATAGTGAAAACTTCGAAACTTTTCTCCTGAAACTGGAAGGTTCTCAGCTGTCATATATGGCTCATCATGTGCAGGTCCTCTACAAAGAATTATCTCGTTTTTGTCGTACCCTTTATAATTTTTCTACTGTTACTCTGTTTGCAGCTAAATCATCGTGTACACTAGCGATAGGTGGATACAGTTACTTCACTTAAATATGTTTTCTTTTTACAATGTAGTTTACCATCGCGGTTGTTGTAGATTAGTCGGAGAGGGGATATATTTATTTACAGTTTGTCTTTTAGGGTGCTGATGGAATAAGTGTGAGGCTGGGCGCCCAAAAACCGGTTTAACCACCAGTGACATTTGTCACTGACCGTTCCAATGCCGTACTTCAATCTTCCCCCTATTGTTTGTTTGTTTGTTATGTCCGTGTGTCGCTTTCTATTTTTTATATTCATGTACATTTGCTGTTTGTCGTTGTGGTGCTGTTTGGGCGGTTTTATCTTTTGTATGCGGTGCTTTATGCACGACTCGTACATGTACTTTTATATAAATTATGCACCGGTGGTCAAATTGGCTCCGCCTCAAAGGTGGCAAGTTTTGTATGGAAACTTATAGTGAAAACTATAACAAACTTCTCTGATTGTCTTATGAGCAATATCGCGGCCATCATGGCCGTTTTGTTATGGGAAGGGATTCCACATCTTGGTGTATAATTCCCAGCCTTATGGTTCTCTTGTATGAAGATAATACTTTGATGTCACAAGACCGAATTACACGTAAAATGGCATATTGGGGACTTAAACCTTTGAGTTGCATGTATGAATAGACATAAGTAGCCAGAATGCTATATTTTGTACACTGGAGTGGCCTTCGATATTTAGTGTGGTGAAAAATCATTAATGTTTGAAGCCTGAATAAGTTAATTTAAATTGCCGAATTCCATAGCTGTCAGTGTAGTTTAATGGAAGAACACCTTCTTGGCAAAGTCCAAGAGGGGGGTCTAGGTTCAAATCCTAGCACTGGCTTTTTGAGTTCAATGCTACAACGTTACTTAAAGAATTGCCCAAAGAACCATCTAGTTCAGAAAATGGGTGAGAAATGATTTAGATTACCGCTGTCTGCATAAACATCAATTCAACCACTTTCTACATAGACAACAACATCAAAATACTTAATGATCTCTCTTTTTCTTAACAGGTATTAAATTTTTCTGTTCAGCATTAGTACAACATTCTATAATGCACCATTTTGTCAATAAAGACTACTATTAGACAAAGAGCCCAGTTGAAGTCGTTGGCAGTTATGGATAATATTAACAAAATAGTGAAAAACACATTTGGTTAGAAATTTCATACACTGGTATTAATATTACATATGCAGGCACTTAATTCACTTGTTACTTTGGTGTTAAATCCTTTTCTCCATTAATACCATTAATAAGCCTTTCAACTATTTTGCAAACAGAACATACTCAGATCAAACGACTCCTATATCAACAGTCTGATCGGGATCTGCTGCTTGTTTATGATATAATATACTTGTATATATGATTCTACAGTTTCTGCCATGAGAAAACAATTTATGTGTCAATATATATTCATGATGTCATTATTTCTTAATACTCTGAGAGACATGTTAGTTAGTTACCGACTTGCTATTGGTAATTTTGTTTCGGAACCATGTATTTAGTAAGAACAAGGCAAACGCTCCCATGGTAAAGTATGCATAACAGCAGTGAAGACAATCAGCTCCTAAATTATTGGCTGTTAGATCTTTATACACTCGTTGGAAAAAAAACCCTGGAGAGTCCGGGACGTATTATGGAATGGCGCCGTCTGTCCGTCTGTCAGTCTGTAACTTCTGTAACTCAGGTTCTGCTTGGTGGACCCTTCTCATATATCACCACAATGTTTATCTGGACATGCTACAGTAGCATGGTTGTGCTCTAGTACCTATATCAAAGGTCAATGTCGCACAACTGTACGTAGTATAATTTGCATTTAGCAAATATGTGCCTGTCTTTAACATCTCTAACTCTAACGTCGTAGGTCAAGGTCGCACAATTGGACTCTACTAAAGTGATATAAATATGCCCCTGGGGTCAAAACTGAAAACCTAATATGTTAACCTCAGTTTATATTGAACAAGGCCTCGACGATCTTATATAGTTCCCACTGGCACTCTTGTTTATGTCCCAAAGCATGCTTTGGAGGCATAGTTTTAACCGTGTGTTCAACCCGTGTCTGTGTTTGTGTCTCCATGTACTCCTTGTTCCGAACGTATCGTCTCTGTGTAGTTGTGGTAGGACTACCAAATATGATGCGTGAGTACACCTTTGGATTGAAGAGCGTTGGGCAGAATTTTCAGGTCCCTGTGACCTTAATTGTCACGGGAGACGTTTTTGTTTATGTGACTGGGATTATCCAATCTGCCAAGAACTAAAATGAAGGCAAGTCGTGGGCTTGATCCGTTGCATTGCTTTGTAGCAAGCGGATGAGATTAGCCGAAATCATCTTCGTGAAAGCATCTCTCATTATCATGCCATTTCGTCATTCATCGGCGCTATATGACCTATTCAGCGTCGCAGTGCCGTAAAACCCAACTCACGCACTCTGCACTTGACCATGACATCGGCTATAGAAAACCTTGTCCTGAGCGTATCTCCTGTATTGAGGTAGGAATACCAAATTCAGTGTGTGAGTACATCTTGGGATGGCAGAGTGTCGCATTCCATTTTCAGGTCTCTGTGACCATGAACGCTGACCTCTACTATAGAAAGCCCTTGTCTGCAGCGTATCTCCTGTATTACACAAGGTAGGAATGATGCCGACTTCGGTGTGCGAGTACATCTTGGGATGGCAGTGTCTCATACAATTTTCAGGTCTCTTTGACCTTGGCCGCTATAGAAAAATCCTTCTATTACTGGAGGCGCTCCTGTATTACTTGAGGTAGGAATGTAAAATTTGATGTGTGTGATTACATCTTGGGATAGCGGAGTGGCATACATTTTCAGGCATGTGTTACCTCGATCTTGATCACCTAAATTACTTCAGATTGGAATGCAAACTTTTGTTTTTGTACGTACATGTTTTTGTAAGCAATGCAGAGTGTTGCGTACGATTTGTTGGGTCTTTGTGACATTGACCGGTGACCTGCGCTGTTGAAAAACCTTGTCCGGAGCATGTCCTATATTAACTGAAGTAAGAATGGCAAATTTGGTGTATGCATACTTCATTGTAATTCAGGTCACACTGTGCAACACATTTCAATGCCGTTGCTTTTCTTTGAGCTTGGGGATATTTGTCACCTACTGTGACACATGTCTCGCTAACAGCATAATCATAGTCGAATTACAGTTTGGTGATATTACATCTAAGTGTTTAGGATGAAGTTGTCAGAAATGTGTCATATTAATTTTTTTATTTTTTTTATATTGAATTTACGAATTGTGCACCACTTGTCGCAGATTTGTTTTTGTACTGCTATGAGAGAGATTTCTTGTTGCGTTTGAATCCTTAATCACAAGAAGATGTTATAAAAGCCTTCAATGAAACTTGTCGATATTTAGATGATATTTTTAAATTAGATAACCCTTTCTCTGACGCTCTGATTCCTACAATTTATCCTAAAGAACACAAATTGAATAAAGCTAACCCATCCGACAATTATGCAGCGTTTCTTGATCTAGACCTTAAAATTGATAATGGAATAATTTCTTCTAAAATATATGACAAAAGAGATGATTTTGATTTTAATATTGTAAATTTTCCTCATCTTGACGGGGATGTTCCCCGTGCTCCATCTTACGGGGTTTATATATCTCAACTTATTCGTTTTGCTAGAGCTTGTTCATCTATTGACGATTTTAACAGTCTAAATCTCATTTTAACTGAAAAACTGCTTAAGCAAGGATATAGATACCATAATTTAAGAAAACCTTTATCTAAATTTTACTATCGAAATCTCGCTTATTGGCAAGTACCAATGTAATCTCAAGGCGCTTCTGCGACACGGTATTTCACATCCTAAATTTTATGGTGATGTGATTTACAAACTTCGTAAAATTATTGGACATACCAATTTTCTCACTTTGTTCATCAAATATGTTAAATATTCATTAAAAGGGTATATGATCCTGTAGTACTACAACATACTGTATGTTTGGCTGTGAACCCTTTTACAGTTGGCAATCACGCTGGCCTCTTTGCATGTACGCCAAGAAAGGTTTAGTACTCTATGAAGGCGACCTCTTAAATCTAGAAATGGAAGGAGAACGTCGGATATTTCGTTTTTGTCGTACCCTTTATTACTTTTCTACAGTTGCTCTGTTTGCAACTCAATCATTGAGTACACTAGCGATAGGTTGATACAGTTTGTTGGCTTAAATGTTTTCGTTATACATGCACTTTACCACTGTATTTGCCGTCGCGGTTGTTGTAGATTAGTTGGATAGGGGATACGTTTGTTTACACTGTTTGTCTTTTAGGGTGGGGGTGGAATAACTATAAAACAACAAGAGACGCACAAAGACAAAACACACATACAATAGGATGAAGATGGAAGTACCGCCTTGGAACGACGGTCAGTGTGACGAAAGTCACTGGAGGTTAAACCGGTTTGTAGCCGCCCAACCTCACACTTATTTCATCCCTACCCTAAAAGACAAACAGTGTAAATAAATATTAACTATAAATCTATATCTGTCTGTCTGGCTGTCTGTCTGTCTATGATATGTTTTTCTTTATAAATTATGAAGGGAGGCGATCCCCCGTGAGCAAAAATTGCAACACAAAAAGACAAAATTGCAGACTCGGTTTTATTGAGTCTGTTCATGAGCAGTAATTGAAAGTGCAACACTGGTCACGCCCCTAGCACCGGCTGAAGCGGTATTCAATTTTCAGAAAAAGAAGTACTGAAATTCATGATCTCGAATGATCAGAGGGTATAGCAACACTGAGAATGAAGATATTTAACTAATTTAAGTAAATAACACCTTGTATGGGAATTACAGTAAAACATTTTAACTGAGGTAGTAAAACCTTTTCTCTATGAATCTGATCATACTATTGATTTTTTATGTATATGGTTTTGTCTCACTTTATTATTTTGTTTGCCTGTCTGCCTGCCTGTCTGTCTATGGTATGTTCTCCTTTATACCTATTTTGGTAAATAACTTCAGCTAGCGCATTTCCTAAAACATTTAAACTAAAGTAGTAAAAACGAATCTTTATCAATATAATTTATTAAACTATTCACTGTATATTCTTTCCATGAGTCTGCTGGTCTGTATGTCTGACTATAAAATGTTCTCCTTTATACATATTTTAGGTAAATAGCATCAGCTTTGGCATGTCTTGTAAAAGAATGTAAACTGATGAAGTAAAGAAGTATTCTCTATAAATATATCTATCTATATTTATGTATCTGTATGTCTGGGTCCCGGGTCGTTTCGGACCCAATCCGTTTCGGCCTTGGTCGTTTCGGCCTTGGTCGTTTCGGTCACAATTGAGGCCGAAACGACCAAGGAATTCGTGGAATATATCAGCATAAGACATCAAATTTTTATATAACCAAAATTTGTTTTTATGTTCCAGAGAATGGAGCATTGGCAAGAAATAAAGAAAGCGGCGAGATATCCAGTCAGAAATGACATTTATATATGTAAAGCATGATATATGAATAAAATTATTTGTACTATGGCACGTAGTTGTTCATGGAAAAAAACCATCTGCTTATACCCTATATGAAGCAAATAAACCCGCAAGTAAACTGTTAGTGAACTATCTTATTTAATCCCCGAAATAGAGAGTGTTAAAGTTTAATTGTATTTAAAATAACCCCTTTAATTTTCAAAAAGACCAAAATCAATTGTAATGTTTCTTGATTGATGTAATGATAACAAAATAATTGTTAAATAATGTTAGTATTTTTTTCACTAATCTCACCTATGATACTAATAGCCACTTCTCTTATCTGACCATCTCAATACGACATCTGTTGTTGTTGAATATTAACCTTTAGCTTGCTGAGCAAATTATTTGTTACACAAATCTCCCACTATATTTTCAAAATACAAGCTATATTCGAGCTGACTCAAAACATTAAAGCAGGGTTTGAATCTTGATGAGAAACTGAGTCACTCAGCGTTTCATCTGGATCTAAAGTGTTTTCAATGATAATCAGCATCAGCAGGCTAAAGGTTAACATCTTACAACAAAATATGTCCGTATTGCATTCAATTCTGCAGATTCCGTTCAAACATATTAAACATTTCATAATCTTGGTTTACTCTGTTTGCAATTTCTATACATATTTAAGCTATATTTGATCTGTCTCCAAACATAGAAGCAGGGTGTCTAACATCTAGTCTGGATCCAACGTGTTTGCACAAATAATCATTCATCAGCAGACTACATGTTAATTAACAAAATCTAACAACAAAATACGTCCGTATTGCATTCAATTCTGCAAATTCCGTTCAATCAAATTAAACATTACCGAAACGACCAAAGCCGAAATGGATTGGGTCCGAAACGACCAAGGACCGAAACGGTTTGGGTCCGAAACGACCCGACACCGTATGTCTGTCTATCTATCTATCTATCTATCTATCTATCTATCTATCTATCTATCTATCTATCTATCTATCTATCTATATCTATCTATCTATCTATATATCTATCTATCTATCTATCTATCTATCTATCTATCTATCTATCTATCTCGTAGTTAACTAGCTATGTTCTCCTTTATGCATATTTTCGGTATGTCAGCTATGACATTTCCTATAAAACATTTAAACTGAAGTAGTAAAATTATTCCCTATAAATCTAATCATACTGTTTATCTCATTTTTATCTATTTTCTTTGTCTCTCTATCTATCTGCCTGCCTGTCTGTCTGTCTACGATGTGTTCTGCTTTATACCTATTTTCAGTAAAAACACCTGATTTGGCAGTTACTGTAAAACATTTAAACTGAGGTAGTAAAACCTATTTATGTCTCCCCCTTTAGGGTAGGGAGACATATTGATGCTGTTTTCTGTCCGTCCGTCTGTCTGTGTTAACATTCTTGTGCAGCTAACTCCTAGACTATTAGAGTGATTCCTTCAAACTTTAACATTTGAACCAGCTATATGTGAGGATGGTCATGTGGTTTGGAATTTTGGCTGCAACAATTTTGACAGAAGTTCTGGCCCTTTGTAGTGTTTCCTTATAGCGAAAAAATCTTATGCAGCTATCTGCTACAACACTATTTTCCTTATATGGAATATATAGCGAAAACATATTGTGCTCCAACACGATTCTCCTTGTATAGAATATATAGCGAAAAAATCTTGTGCAACTCCTCATACACTATTTGAAGGATTTACTTCAAACTTTTACATATGAACCAGCTATATGTGAGGATGGTCAGGTGGTTTGAATTTCGGCTGCAGCAATTTTGACAGATGTTATGACCCTTTGGAGTTTTTCCTTATATAGAGTAATAGCGAAACGGTCTTGTGCAGCCAACTCCTCCTATACATTTTTTGACATATGAATTTATTCCTCTTATGGGTGCCAGGGTAGATGGTGCCAGGGGATGAATTCATTCCTCTTATGGGTGCGGGAGCGGGGTACCGGGGTACATGTGTTTTTCTCAAAACAAACTCTAGTCTCTATTAATCTTATCATATTATTTATATATTTTTATCTATTTGTTTTTCAGCCTCTCTAACTATCTAAATAGTTAAATATCTATATTCTACGTTATACCTATTTTCAGTAAATAAGTCAATTATGACATTTCCTGTATACACATTTAAACTGAGGTAGTAATAATTATTCTCCATCAATCTACTCATACTATTTCTCTATTTATTTGTTTTTGTATATCTTTATCTGTCTGCCTGCCTCCCTGTCTATGATATGTCCTTTTTATACCTATCTTTGGTAAATACCGTCAGCTAGGTCATTTCCTTAAAATAATTTAAACTGAGGCAGTAAAACGAATCTCTATCAATCTAATTTATTAAACTATTCACTATATATTCGTTCCATGAGTCTACTGGTCTGTATGTCTGACTATAAAATGTTCTCCTTTATACATATTTTAAGTAAATAGCATCAGCTTTGGCATGTCTTGTAAAAGAATGTAAGCTAATGAAGTAAAGAAGTATTCTCTATAAATATATCGATATATATGTATGTATCTGTTTGTCTGTCTATATATCTATCTGTATATATGCCTATCTGTCTTTCATGCCTGTATGTCTACCTATCTATCATTCTAACTAGTTAACTAGCTATGTTCTCCTTTATACCTATTTTTGGTAAATAAGTCAGCAATGGCATTTCCAATAAAACATTTAAAGTGAGGTAGTAAAACTATTCTCTATCAATCTAATCATACTGTTTATCTCATGTTTATTTGTTTTTCTGTCTCTCTCTATCTGTCTGCCTGCCTGCCTGTCTACGATTTGTTCTTTTTTATACCTATTTTCAGTAAATAACACCTGATATGACAGCTACTGTAAAATATTTAAACTGAGGTAGTAACAACTTTTCTCTATTACTCTTATACTATTTATCTAATTGTTATCTATTTGTTTTTCAGTTTCTCTCTATATGTCTGTCTGGCTCCCTATCTGTCTATGTTTTCCTTTATTCCTAATTTAAGTAAATAACACCCTGTATGGGAATAACAGTAACACATTTTAACGGAGGTAATAAAAAAATATTCTCTATGGATCTGATTATATATACTATTGATCTATTTCTTGTTTGTGCTCTATCTGCATGTCTGCCTGTCCGTCTATGATGTGTTCTCCTTTTTACCTATTTTAGGAAAATAACTTCAGCTAGGGCATTTCCTAAAATATAATATAAACTGAGGTCGTAAAAGCGAATCTCTATAAGTATAATTTATCAATCTATCCACTATATATTTTTTTCCATAAGTCTGTCTGCTTCTTTGTCTCTCTAACTATCAAATGTTCTCCTTTATACCTATTTTAGGTAAATAAAATCAGCTTTGGCATGCCTTGTAAAAGAATGTAAACTGATGAAGTAACAAGGTATTCTCATAAATCTATCTATCTATATGTATATAAGTGCATGTCTGTATATCTATCTGTATGTCTACCTGTGTATCTGTCTGGCATGCTTGTCTGTCTACTATCTATCTAACTAGTTAACTAGCTATGTTCTCCTTTATACATATTCTTAGTAAAAAACGTCAGCCATGTAATTTCCTGTAAAACATTTAAACTGAGGAAATAATAATTATTCTCTATAAATCTAATTATACTATTTATCTCATTTTTAACTATTTTTGTTTCTTGCTATCTGCATACCTGCATGGCTGTATGTCTATGATATGTTCTCCTTTATACCTATTTTAGGTAAATAAGGTCAACTTGGGCATTTCCTTAAACAATCATTTTAAATGAGGCAGTAAAATGAATCTCTATAAATATAATATACTCACTATATATTCTTTCCATGAGTCTGTCTTCTTGCCTGTCTGATTGACTATGAAATATTGTCCTTTATACATATTTAGGTAAATAAAATCAGCTTTGGCATGTCTTGTTAAAGAATGTAAACTGATTAAGTAACAAGGTATTCTCTCCAAATCTATTTATCTATATGTATCTTTTTGCATGCCTGTCTGTCCATATATTCCTGTAAAACATTTAAACTGAGGAAGTAAAAACCCTATAAATCTAATCATACTATTTATCTCATTTTTATCTATTTTCTTTGTCTCTCTCTATCTTCCTGTCTGGCTATGGTATGTTCTCATTTATACCCATGTTAGGAACATGTAGTCAGCTTGGACACTTCCTAGCTCTCTATCTATCTGCCTGTCTGCCTGTCTGTCGTTGATGTGTTTTCTTTATACCTAATTTAAGCAAATAACACCTTGTATGGGAATTACAGTAAAAAAATGTCTATATGAATCTGATTATACTATTGATCTTATTTCTATCTTTTTCCCTTTTTGTTGTTCTCACTATATGTCTGTCTATTTGTCTTTCTGCCTGTCTGTCTATGATATGTTCTCCTTTATACCTATTTTCAGTACATTACACCTGATGTGACAATTACGGTAAAACATTTAAACTGAGGTAGTAAAATCTATTCTCTATAAATCTTATCATACTGTTTATCTAATGTTTTATCTATTTTTGGTGCTCTCTCTGTATGTCTGTCTGCCTGCCTGTCTATTTATGAAATGTTCTCCTTTATACCTATTTTAGGTAAATTGCGTCAGCTGGGGCCTTTCCTAAAACATTTAAACTGGGGTAGTAAAAACGAATCTCTATCAATATAATTTATCAATCTATATTCTTTCCATGAATCGGGTCTGCTTGTCTGTCTGAAACGTTCTCCTTTATACCCATTTTAGGTAAATGACATCACCTTTGACATGTCTTATGATAGAATGTAAACTGATGAAGTAACAAAGTATTCTCTATGAATCTATCTTTATGTATGTATCTGTATGCCTGTCGGTCTATCAATCTATCTATATGTCCGTATGTCTATCTATCTATCTATCTTTCTTTCTTTCTATCTATCTATCTATCTATCTATCTATCTATCTATCTATCTATCTATCTATCTATCTATCTATCTATCTATCTATCTATCTATCTATCTATCTATCTATCTATCTATCTATCTTTCTATCTGTCTGTCTATCTATCTATCTATCTATCTATTTATCTATCTATCTATCTATCTATCTATCTATCTATCTATCTATCTATCTATCTATCTATCTATCTATCTATCTATCTATCTATCTATCTATCTATCCATCCATCTATCTATCTATCTGTATCTATCTATCTATCTATCTATCTATCTATCTATCTATCTATCTATCTATCTATCTATCTATCTATCTATCTATCTATCTATCTATCTATCTATCTATCTATCTATCCATCCATCCATCTATCCATCTATCTATCTATCTATCTATCCATCTATCCATCTATCTATCTATCTATCTATCTATCTATCTATCTATCTATCCATCTATCTGTCTAACTAGTAAAGTAGCTATGTTCTCCTTTATACCTATGTTTAGTAAATAGGTCAGCTATGACATTTTCTATAAAACATTTAAACTGAGAAAGTAACAACGATTCTCTATAAATCTAATCATACTATTTAGCTCACTTTATCTATTTTCTTTGTCTCTCGCTTCCTGGCTGCTTGCATGTCTGTCTGACTATAAAATAGTCTCCTTTATACATATTTTAAGTAGATTGCACCAGCTTTGGCATGTCTTGTAAAAGAATGTAAACTGATGAAGTAAAGAAGTATCCTCTATAAATATATCGATATATATGTATGTATCTGTATGTCTATATATCTATCTGTATATATGACTATCTGTCTTGCATGCCTGTCTGTCTACCTATCTATCATTCTAACTAGTTAACTAGCTATGTTCTCCTTTATACCTATTTTTGGTAAATAAGTCAGCTATGGCATTTCCTATAAAACATTTAAACTGAGGTAGTAAAACTATTCTCTATAAATCTAATCATACTGTTTATTTCATGTTTATTTGTTTTTTCTGTCTCTCTCTATCTGTCTGCCTGCCTGCCTGTCTGTCTACGATATGTTCTCCTTTATACCTATTTTCAGTAAATAACACCTGATATGACAGCTACTGTAAAACATTTAAACTGAGGTAGTAACAACTTTTCTCTATTTATCAAATACATGTACCCACTATATATTTTTTCCATAAGTCTGTCTGGTTCTTTGTCTCTCTAACTATCAAATGTTCTCCTTTATACCTATTTTAGGTCAGCTTTGGCATGCCTTGTAAAAGAATGTAAACTGATGAAGTAACAAGGTATTCGCATAAATCTATCTATCTATATGTATATATGTGCATGTCTGTCTATCTATCTGTATGTCTACCTGTGTATCTGTCTGGCATGCTTGTCTGTCTAGCTATCTATCTAACTAGTTAACTAGCTATGTTCTCCTTTATACCTATTTTTAGTAAAAAACGTCAGCCATGTAATTTCCTTTAAAACATTTAAACTGAGGAAATAATAATTATTCTCTATAAATCTAATTATACTATTCATCTCATTTTTATCTATTTTTGTTTCTTGCTATCTGCATACCTGCATGGCTGTATGTCTATGATATGTTCTCCTTTATACCTATTTTAGGTAAATAAGGTCATCTTGGGCATTTCCTAAAACAATCTTTTAAAATGAGGTAGTAAAACGAATCTCTATAAATATAATATACTCACTATATATTCTTTCCATGATCTGTCTGACTGACTATGAAATATTGTCCTTTATACATATTTAGGTAAATAAAATCAGCTTTGGCATGTCTTGTTAAAGAATGTAAACTGATTAAGTAACAAGGTATTCTCTCCAAATCTATTTATCTATATGTATCTTTTTGCATGTCTGTCTGTCCATATATCGCTATGTCTGCCTGTGTATCTGTCTGGAATGACTGTCTGTCTACCTATCTATCTAACTAGTTAACTAGCTATGTTCTCCTTTATACCTATATTTAGTAAAAATGGAAAAGTAGTAAAGTCAAGCAGGCAAAGCCACATGCAAGACGCAACCACCACCAAAACACCGATAGACAGCATGACACACACACACACACACACACACACAACCACACACCCAAACGCACACACACACACACACACGAAATGAACACAGAAAACACAAAAAGACACACAAGAACCAGGGACAAACGTTCCACAACATGAACAAACCACAAGCACACAGACGCAAGGCAAACAAAAGGAAGGGTGACAAAGAGAGTACCGCCTTGGCACGGTCAGCAGCAAAAACACCACTGGGGGTTTAAACCGGTTTACGGACGTCCTAAAAAAAGGTCAGCTATGGAAATTCCTGTAAAACATTTAAACTGAGGAAGTAAAAACCCTACAAATATAATCATACTATTTATCTCATTTTTATCTATTTTCTTTGTCTCTCTCTATCTTCCTGTCTGGCTATGATATGTTCTCATTTATACCCATGTTAGGAACATGTAGTCAGCTTGGGCATTTCCTAGCTCTCTATCTATCTGCCTGTCTGCCTGTCTGTCGTTGATGTGTTTTCTTTATACCTTATTTAAGCAAATAACACCTTGTATGGGAATTACAGTAAAAAAATGTCTATATGAATCTGATTATACTATTGATCTTATTTCTATCTTTTTCCCTTTTTGTTGTTCTCACTATATGTCTGTCTACTTGTCTTTCTGCCTGTCTGTCTATGATATGTTCTCCTTTATACCTATTTTCAGTACATTACACCTGATGTGACAATTACGGTAAAACATTTAAACTGAGGTAGTAAAATATATTCTCTATAAATCTTATCATACTGTTTATCTAATGTTTTATCTATTTTTGGTGCTCTCTCTGTATGCCTGTCTGCCTGCCTGTCTATTTATGAAATGTTCTCCTGTATACATAGTTTAGGTAAATTGCGTCAGCTGGGGCCTTTCCTAAAACATTTAAACTGGGGTAGTGTCACCAATCCAACAGCACTTTTAGTGCTCTGATTTTAATCCTTTGTTGGTATACTGTAAAGTGTACCTCTGCAGTGTAATGGGTAGACTTGCTTGGTCAGTTACCCGGGTAGAGCTATTGTTAGACAAGAGATTAGGGAGAGTCTGAGCGTGTACTCTGTTCACTCATTCTGCTACTGATAGTCAAGGAGAAAGGTTGGCTTGGCTGGTTGGAAATCTTGGCCGATTGACCATGAAGTTCGGCAGGATGCAACAGACACTGTGGCTACAAGTCTAAGTTTTGGTTGGCACTGGCGTCCTGTACCCACACCGGTTTGCAAAGTCTGGTCCATTAACCCAATCCAGTTTGGTGTCGATTCTGTATGGCCGTTAATGTCTACGGGAACCCATGGCTTTTAAGGAGACACAATACATTGAGAGGGTGTTTTAGAGCAGGAGCCAGTAGAGTTTTGTGACTAGTGTATAATGCTTACCATAACTATGTTCCACGTACTTCTTGGTACATTTATAGATAAAGGAGAATATTTATAGATATAGTGGAAGCAATGTGTATCCAGTTATGTATGCAACCACATGGCAGTATTTGTCCAGAGATAAACAGTTTAATGTTTAAATGATACAGTACAGTGCCAATATAACACATAGTACAGTGGCAGTATATATATATACATCAACACATGGAGGTTGATATAAACAGAATGTTGGTTCTATACAGGTCGGCTGCATTGGCGAGAACTAAATAGACAATATAGACTTTGTGCAGGAAATAGACTGTGTGTCTCATTAGGAACTGAGTGGTAACCATTTAGACTGTGTGTCTGGTGACTCATATAATGTATGTGACCAATGAATAATAAGTGGTGTAGACAGAGATATTTAGTCTGTGTGATATATAATTACTTAGTCTGTGTGACATATAATTGATTAGCCTGTGTGACTTTCATTTGTCTGTGTGACATATAATTATTTAGCCTGTGTGACGTTTACTTCGTCTGTGTGACGTATTTGACAAGTCTGCAAGTCTGTGTGACTTCAGAATATCTCTGCATACTATCATTATGGTGGTGTCCAGATAGTTTCCTGTCATATAAAGCAGGGTGACCTGAATAGTGAGCAATAAGTTGACCAGTAGAGTTGAGCATGTGTCCTACGGGGGTATTTTAACTTGTGTATTTTAATAGCTCTGTATTATAATTGTATTATAAATGTATATACTAATTGGTTGTCTTAGTTGTTCAGACCAGTCCTGTATTTATAGAAAGAATCTGGGAGCACAATTGTAATGCCCAGGAAAATTGTGACAAATGGGGGCTCGTCCGGGATCGCAAAATGTTGATTTATTAATTTGACTTTGCGGCAGGTATTTATGGTCTGAATACTAGGATAGGTGATTATTTTTTTCAAGATTTTAGCAGAGTAGAATAATATAGCAATATGGAGAGATTTATTCAGTGTTGTAAAGATATGGGTTTAGAGGGTAAAACCTTGTTGGAGTTTGTTAGAGAGGAAAATGAAAAGGAAGAACAGAAACAGAAAGAAAGGTTAGATAAAGAAAGAGAAGACAGACATTTAGAGAGAGATATGAAAATGATGCAGTTGGAGCATGAAGCAAAAGAGAAAGCATTTGAGTTAGTGCTAGAGAGAATGAGATTGACTGCAAACCAGGTGGTAGCAAAAAGTCAGAAGTTAAAGCAAGGTTACCAAAATTACCTCCCTTTAGCAATAAGCAGGATTGTATGGATGCATACCTTAAACGCTTTGAACGGTTTGCGGAAACTGCTGAGTTGGATAAGACTGATTGGGCGACCACTCTTAGTGCTTTATTGCAAGGGAAAGCTTTGGATGTATATTCAAGACTGTCTGCAACTGAGTCGGTTGATTACGACGCTCTCAGGAGTGATCTTTTGAAGCGATTCCAGTTGACAGAGGAGGGTTTTAGGTCAACATTTAGATCATGTAGAGCTGAGTTAGGTGAGACTCCCCAGCAATTTGTTGTTAGGCTCGATGATTATCTGTTAAGGTGGATGGAACAAGCAAAGGTATCTAGGAACTTTGATGGATTAAAAGATTTAGTATTAAGAGAACACTTTATGCAAGCTTCACCAAAGTCCTTACAGGTTTTCCTTAAAGAGAGAAAACTGTCTTCAGTAGTTGAAATGGCTGAATTGGCAGAACAATACCAAGAAGCTCATGGTATACAGTCTGGTATGTCTGTTCCTGTTAAAAAAACCTCTTATCCTAGGTATGCTCCTGAACCAAAGCAAACTCAAAGTTTTAGTATGGGTGGTTCTCAAGATAAGAACAGACAATGTCATATTTGCCGAGACAGTGGTCACGTAGCACGAGATTGTCCGCAAAGGTTTGGTGCTGGTCAGAAATCTAAAATAGCAGCAGCCAGTGTAGAGGGTGGTAACCAGAGAGGTAGATACATAAGTAGGTCAGGTTTTGTTGGTCGTGGTGGATATAGAGGTAGATGGCAAGGTGGTAGACATAACGAGAAATATGATAGGAGCGGTCAGGTAGATAAAGGTGAACAACATGTTGGTTGTTTTGTAAGAAGTGGTGAGAGTACGTATCGCATTTCTGAAGATTGTGATGAGGCTGTTTGTGTTGATGATTGGCCAGTTGTTTCAATTGGGAGTTCAGGTAGAAAGAGTAACCTTAGTAATATGCCTGTTGTAGAAGGGTTTGTAAATGGCAGTAGAGTTAGAGTTTTGAGAGATAGTGGCTGCTCCAGTGCTGTAGTAAGACGTGATTTAGTTGATCACGATTCTTTGACTGGGAAAAATCAGTTATGCATTCTTTTAGATGGGAAAATACGTAAGTTTCCTGTAGCCACGGTGTTTGTTGAGACGCCTTATTTCACAGGCGAGATAGATGCACTTTGTGCAGAATACCCAGTCTACGATCTGATCATAGGAAATCTTCCTGGTGTCAAAGACCCCAAGGAAATAGGTAATGATTGGCACAAAGGTAAGGAAGGTAGCGCACAAGAATGCGAAATAGCACTTAATGTACAGACAAGAGCACAGAAAGCCAAAGAAGGTGAAACCTCAAAGTTGAAGGTGAGTAGCACGTTCTCAGACATGAGTCCTGAATATATTAAGAGAGCACAAGAAGTAGATAGCACACTTCATAAAGTGAGAGAGAAGCTGAAGTCAGGAGATAGAGTAGTGAGTAAGAAGGGTGCATGTAGTTGGTTCAGCCAAGATAAGGGCTTACTGTATAGACATTTCCAGTCCAATAAAGTTGAAAATGGGAAAACATTCAAGCAACTCTGTGTGCCACGTGAACTGAGAAAGCACGTATTGGGACTTGCACACGATTCACTTATGGCCGGACACTTAGGTATCAGAAAGACTACAGAGAAAATACTATATAATTTTTGGTGGCCCGGTTTGAATGGAGATGTCACAAGATACTGTAGATCCCGTGACATATGTCAAAAGACATTTCCCAAGGGTAAGGTAAGCAAGGTACCGATTGGTGTGTTACCTATTATTGATACTCCTTTTGCTAGGCTTGCAATCGACCTAGTAGGCCCCATTAATCCTCCATCAGATAGACGCAATATATACATATTGACCATGGTTGATTATGCGTCTAGATATCCAGAGGATGTTGCTTTGAGGCAGATAGATACAGAAACTGTTGCCGAGGCCCTGTTAGAGATGTTTAGCAGAGTCGGTGTTCCCAATGAAATTTTGTCAGACATGGGAAGACAGTTCACGTCTGATTTAATGAGGGAAATTCATAGACTTATATCTGTTAGGCAACTTACAACATCGCCATATAATCCAGCATGCAATGGCCTTGTCGAAAAATTCAATGGCACTTTGAAAAGTATGCTGAAGAAAATGTGCGCAGAACGGCCTAAAGATTGGGATAGGTACATTGCCCCATTACTGTTTGCCTATAGAGAAGCTCCTCAGTAGAGTACAGGTTTCTCCCCTTTTGAATTGCTTTATGGTCGAACGGTGAGAGGTCCTTTACAAATTCTCAAAGAACTTTGGACAAAAGAGATTAATTCAGAAGATACAAAGACAACTTACCAATATGTAGTTGATCTCAGAAATAGACTGGAAGACACACTTGAGATAGCTCACAGAGAGTTAGCAAAGAATCAAAACCGTTACAAAAAGTATGCTGATAAAGGCAGAAAAGGTAAGAGTTTCAAAGCAGGAGATAAAGTGTTAGTCCTGTTGCCTACAGACAAGAGTAAGTTGCTTATGCACTTGCAAGGACCATTTGATGTGGTTGAAAAACTTAACAGCTTTGACTACAGAATCAAGGTGAGAGGTAAGAACAAGATATTCCATGCAAACTTGTTAAGGAAATACATTGAAAGAGAAGCAGAGTTAATAGAAGATACAGGTAGAGGTGAAAAGAAAGATGAACAGAGTAGAGGAGACACAATTGAAGGTAGAGGTTTTGAGGACGATAGTGAACAGGAGGAAGATGAGGTATGTGTTGCTGTGATAGAGGAAGAAGATCAGGGTGTAGAAGAAGAGTCTAGTGAGAAAGATGTAGAGAACAGTAAGTTGTTACCATTAGATTTGTTGCAGTTAGAAGCAACCGAAGGCATAGATGATGTTAAAATAAACCATGAACTGGCAGAAGGTAAGAAACGGGCATTGAAAGCCCTGAATGAAGAATTCAAAGATGTGTTAACAGATGTTCCAGGTGAGACCAATCTGATTGAGCATGACATCAAATTGACAAGTGATACACATGTGAGATCAAAACCCTACCCTATACCAATGGCATTACGTGAGTCTTTTAAAGCAGATATACAAAAATGTTAAAGATGGGTATTATAGAAGCATGTGATTCCCCGTATGCTTCACCAGTTGTAATTGTGAAGAAACCGGACAATAGTAATAGGGTATGCATAGATTACCGGAAGGTCAATAGTATAACAGTATTTGATACAGAGCCACTGGGAAACCCAGATTATATATTTGACAAATTGTCTAGTTCAAAGTTTTTCACAAAGATAGACTTGTCAAAAGGCTATTGGCAAATCAAGGTCAGAGAAAAGTGCAAGCCTTATACAGCATTTGTTTGCTCTGAAGGGTTATTTGCCTTTAATAGAATGCCATTTGGAATGGTGAATTCCGGCTCTTCCTTCAGTAAAATGATGAGAAAACTATTAGATGGCCTTGATGGTGTAGACAATTTTGTCGATGATATCCTTGACTTTACAGATACATGGGACTACCATTTACTGACATTGAGAAGTCTGTTTGAGAGGTTAAAAGCTGCTCGGTTAACAGCTAGACCCTCCAAGTGCAAGTTAGGCTATACCCAAATAGACTTTCTAGGTAATGTTGTTGGGAAAGGTATGATCCAACCACATCATGATAAGATAAAATCTTTACAAGAGTGTAAACGTCCTTACACTAAGACTCAAATTAGATCCTTCTTATGCCTATTGGGGTACTATCGCAAGTTCATTCCCAACTTCAGTAAGATAGCAAGTTGTTTGACAGACATGACAAAAAAGGGGTGTCCAAATAAGGTTGTTTGGTCGGAAGAAGCCGAGAATGCTTTCAGGTTGTTAGTCAGTCAAATCACAAAGAAACCAATTCTCTGTCTTCCTGATTGGAATTTACAATTTGTGCTCAGGACAGACGCATCTGACAAAGCTATTGGTAGCGTGCTATTTCAAGCACATGGAGACAATACATTTCCAGTAGCTTATGCTAGTCGGAAATTGCTCCCAAGGGAGACAAGGTATTCCGTGATTGAGCGAGAAGGTTTGGCAATTGTATGGTCAGTTCAAAAATTCCAGTGTTATTTGCACGGGACGGAGTTCATCCTAGAGACAGACCATGTTCCTTTGGTTCACATGAGTAGAGCAAAGGTCAGTAATCCTCGTATAATGCAATGGGTTCTGGCATTGCAGCC